>JAUMHA010371289.1:0-13278 GCA_032359765.1 Saxidomus gigantea | reverse complement strand
AATATGAAATGTTCCTTGAAATGTTTGTAAGTTGAAAAATTGACAACACAACTTGGAAGATGGAGCTGTGAAGGACACTTATTCATTTAGTTTGTTTAAACTACCGATTAAGTTTTAGGTAGAACAGGAAAAAATGGCAAACAATTATAATATTTCACCAAGCATCAGTACTTTTAAATATCATCAAGGCACAAATGACACGGACACAAATTCTTCTCATGAAAATGGCACAACTATTTCTCCACTTTGTGATCTTAATGAATATTGTGAGACGATGGAAGATTACATGGATCGTCTCAATGATTTCATTTACCCTGAGCCCGGAGAATGGGCGCTAATAGTCACTTACGTGTTGACATTTTTTGTTGGACTTATTGGGAACGTTTTAGTATGCTTTGCTATATGGAGAAACAAGAATATGAGGACAATAACGAATATGTTTATAGTGAATTTATCTGTAGCAGATCTGGCAGTAATAATCTTGTGTCTTCCATCTGCTCTGTTGGTAGACGTCACACAGACTTGGTTTTTCGGCACAGCATATTGCAAGATTCATGTGTTTCTTCAGGTAAGTATTATAGCCCTTGTTCATAAATTTGTCGGTATTCCTTCTTGACAAACTTGTAATAGAGTTTGCCTTTTTTTTGGTTTTATTTCATCTCCATAGACGGATACATTTACTACAGTCAGTAATATTGAAAACGTACACATTGTTCCTGCAGTAATTAAACAGGTTCGAAATTCGTCAAGCTCTGTTTCCATTATGATTATTCACATGACTTTACGAGTGAGGATTCTTTTTGGGTTAATGTAGAATTTTTTTTCTTTTTCTTTTGAAAAACAAAATTTTTTTTTTGGCACCAAACTTATCATAATCTAGATACAGTTGACTTCGTATATAACGACTTCGGATATAGCGATATTTTGGATACAATGAACACATTTTCTTGACTCTATTTTTCTCAATTAGATATGAAATATTAATATTTAATATGCTAAAAGAATATGAATATAAAACATCCGGATATACGGACCACATTAAAATGCCTCGAGGAGTTCTTTAAATAAAGAGGTTACTGTTTTTAATATCCAGTTTAGACCTTGCAGAAGAACATTTCAGAGAGAAAAAAAATGGGGGGAAATGGACCTTTATTTAAGAATATATTGATGTGAATAGGCGCGACGGCATATTCATGTCATAACACACAATCTTTTTGTAAGTGGAATAAGTTAATTGTAGAAAACATCCTGATAAGAAGTGCGTGCGTCTTAATTTGTTTACACGTGCAGTTGCTCATCCTTTATTGTAACAGTTATGAATGCGAACAAATGTAGTCTTTCATGAAAACAGTCAGGTGTTCTTTAGGACTTGATATTAATCGTGTTATTAGTAATTAACTATAATTGAAGAACACCACTCTCCGTACAAAGCTATTCATTAATAGGTACTAGAGACTTACGAGCGTCTTTCAAACATTCATTATAAAACATTATGCACTTAGCTATATATAGAAGAACTGACATTTTAAATCAGGAAGTTTTATATCTTCACATATTTTTAACATCTGTTTTTGTTACAACTCTGCCCCGGAAGATGAGTTAAAAGAGATTTATTTTGAAATGTATAATACACAAAAACTGAAATTTCGTATTAAATGCGTTTGTTAACGTAAACGCATAATCAAGAACTGATAATACCGAAAGATCAAAGATGACTAAAAAATATAGTGTTAATTATTTTGTAATTCTGACATATGCCTATGTATATTGGTTCTAATGGTCGAAAATATTTAACCGGCGACGACGTGTTTGCGAATATTAAGGTAGCGCCTGAGAAAGCTAGGTTTGTTATCATTTAATACAAATTTCAAATGTGTTTTCTGCCTTTTTACTGTATGTAAAACCACACATCTTTGAACGCGTTTTATTAAATTTTGTATATACGTAATGTTAAATGTCAAATGTTAAAAGGTAAAATCATGTAACCATAGTCGGCGTTGCAACGTTAGTTCGTAAGAAATGTTAATGTTTTATATAAAAAATTATGTAATAAGTCAGGACGCAGACCTCATCGAATGAGTTTATACCAGACGTAAAATGTAAGTATATCAATTATACTTGTATATCATAAATTAATAAGCAAAAGGATTTTAGAGCGATTTAAAAGTTATACTGTAACGTTGAAAAATATAACGCTTACATATCAGTTTCAGTGATTTTCCCCAATGGTTATGTTATCACGGTGTTATTTAAAAGAGTAACACCTGTTACATTGAAGTAATCTTAGTCTTCAATGCAATTCGAATCTATTGTAAAAAAAAACCTTTACCGCGCTGACGAGAACACAAACGAAGTAATTGAATATTACGAACCAGACTAGCGGAGAAATTTAAGTCAGAAATCCAGTATAACCCTTTTAACAGTAGCCAAGGGCGCCAGACCAAGCATTACTTCATGTGTGTTTCTTGAGACTTTAGCGATACATGGTATTTTGTATAATGAAACCATTTTAAAGTCCAAGGATCTCTGTGAATTTACTGATTGTGATAGAACCATGTTGTATTCACTCTACAACAATGTTGACATATGTCTTTCTTTCGTATTCAAGTCGTTTTCTTATGAAGAAAGTTGCCAAAAAGTTCTTTTTTGGAATATTATTGAAAAAAAAGTTATTTGGAAGAACTTTAGACATTTGAAATGTGTTTTTGCCCATAGATGAAGTTACTCTAGACATGAATGTCAACATATGAAAAAATACTTGATCGTTTTTTACAACGCATTGTTGAAACAAAAAGCAAAAAACAAAATGTAAATAAACTATCTTTTCTTCGGAGGAGAGTCTGAAAGTCTGAAAATGCAAGAAATGCATACAAATTGCATACAGATTTGTCCGTTGCATGTTATCAAACATGACCTTAGTGATGCAGGGTTTTTAAAATTCGTTCATCAACCGGTTTAAGTACTCACAAATTACCCAGCGGAAACAATCAATTATATGCTACAGTATTATCATGGTAAACAGTCAGATTATAGTTGTTTGAACTATATATTGGAAGCAGGATTCGAACAGAAATCGCTATGAAACAATACCATGTTGAGGCTGAACACTGACACGAAATATTAAAACATGCAAATAATCTATACATGATATGACATTGTTTTGTTTTGATGTTGTGTTGTACTGGTTTTATTTCAGTTAGAAAATGGACAAATTAAATTTTGATTAGCTTATCACGCCTATTTGTTAATAAATGAACCCTTACAAATGCGCACTGCAAATACTGTTTCCACAACGGTACATGTATGAGATATGATCATTTGCTTCAAACTGTCCCACATTCATCTTTTATAAATTTCAAGTCGATTCAAAGTAAGTTGAATCAAATTGTACTAAAAAGCTTCTTCTTATTGCCAAGCAGTAAATGCTCATTTTTTCAACAGTTAAGTTACAAAGGAAACTTTGTTTTTTGAAAGAAAAAAGGTAATATCTTTATTTACTGTAGTTAAACAAATTAAGACATGCAAAATATTAACTAATTTTCAATGTGGCCCTCAAAAACAGGAAACAATCCTAAAAAAATGGCATTATGAAACAAATCATAAATAAGCCCGACAAACACTCGTCATATGATTAACGATGTATGCATTCATACAGTGGATAAATTCCTAATCAGTCACACATGTTTCAGATAAATAGTTACATTAATAAACACAATTATAGAACATTTTATAGAGAAAACGAATATTAGAATTTATTTTACTTTGAATTTTAAACATTCGATGACTTTATTAAGTGTTACTGTGGGTATCAACGATCTTGATTAGTCATAATTTATAAATAGATTCATTAAAAGCATGATTTATAAATGAAACAAATAGAACTGGCACTCCCTACATCTAGCAGATTATATTCTCGAAACATAGATTATGTGTTCAATGAACGTAAAATGATAAATAAAAACAATAATTTTACCACAATTTATCAATTTAGAGGCTTTCTGTAATAAATCGCATCCACCCTTTTATTGTACAACAACAACTCTACATAGATTATTGAATGGTTTACGGTACTGCAGTATACTGTAAACCGCTGATTTTATCGATAATTACTGGGAATATATAGCTGAAACGTTTAGCTCAAATTATATTACTTCCAAAGTACCTATTATTTATATTTTGGAGGTTATTCACAAAAATATAGTTCGACATCAGTTATAGGGTGTGTCCCTACTAGAAGCTATTAGATTATTCGAGGGAAATTAAGATATTTGTATATGCATAGTTGAAATGTAGGGTAATGCCTTTAAGTACGAGGACCACAATACACATGTAACACGTAGTTCTACTTTTACCCAGACAGATGTCTTACCGACAGGAGTAACCTTTATTTGTACCAAAAACATTCATAAATTTGCTTTTTGAACGAAAAGTACATGTTAGAAATATGGCATAGTACTTCCATCAATGATGTTGCAAACGATAAGAAAGGCTTTCTGACATCCATTTCACATGGCAAAACGACTTAAATTTGGAAGAAAGGCATATGTCAACATTTTTGTAGACTGAATAGAACATGGTTCTGTCACAATCCTGTCAGTAAATGTATTTTACTATATCAGTAAATTCAAAAATATCCTGGGACTTTATGTTCCATCTAACAATCAATAAACTAGTATGTAGCATATTAAGTCCTAACTTTCCAAAGCAGTTATTTGAAATATCTTCTAAATAAATTTGATGCAAAATAGCTTAGCTTTTATAACATGTTTCGTCGATAAAATGTTTTTGACTTTCACTAATTAGGTTTAGTTTTTATTTTTATAATTAACGAAAATAATAACTATCTTATGTAGCAATCCATCCACTTAGTACCAAGTATATTACAATTTTGAACGTACGTTCAAACTTAAACTGGCATCATTCGTTAGAGTAATTATCTCCAGTGTTTTCTGGGCATTTTTATAACATCTTCACAATTTCTCCTTCCCTTGACGCTAGTTGAGATAAAGACTTGAAGAGAAAACATTTTAAGACCTCTCAATCTCAACAGACTTTTATAAGTCTATTTCAAACTGTTTTCTTACAAATCAAAATTATATTCTAACATAAGATTTTGGAAAGGATCCAAGAGCATTCACCTTTTTTTGCGGTATTCTGTTACGATTTTGTAAATTGATAGATCATTCCAAGATGAGAATGTGTTGTTTTGCTTTGTTTACTCAGTATAAATTATCGTTCTGCTTTCAATGAAATTAATTTTAACGACTGTAGTTGAAATAAGAAGAGTGTAATTATTACGCCATTAACCACACACAATGGAAGCATTACTCGGGCAATGAAATGTGTTAGATCGTGATTACAACGATTCTTCACAGCTGGGAATATGTTACTTTAGACATTTTTATAAACATCCAGTATGAAATATTTGTACGATAACACGTATTAATCCCATACCACCTATTCATTATACTGATTGTAAACTACATGGAAGAAATAACTGACAAATTGACGTTTAGCAGCAATTTGTGGATCAGATATTTCTTCGTCAAACATCTTTGCAGGATGTCATAAATTTCATCTTGAACATACGAATAATCTTCATCCAAATTAGATTAGATAAACAATATATGATAAACCTTACGATCCTTCTTATTTTGATATTTGCAAAACTTTTGTAAAATTGTTGAGTTCTTGTTATACAAAGTATAATTGCATTACATGTATTTCATCATTATGCCATTGAACAATGACACAACAAGCACACATATGGTGGTACTAGCTGTGTGCATATGTACACAAATAGTTATATTAACATTATATAAAGTCTCAAGCCCTTCCTGGAAAATAACATTTTGACAAAGGGCGATTATAGAAAATAATTTGCTTTGTATCGCTATCACGTGATTTACACATTCCCGTCCCTACGTGCTTATTATTTGTACTTTTACGGAAAATTATATACATGTAAAATGAATCAAAATTGCTATTATAATGAAAAGCTATCAATCCAGCTTTCTCCAAGACAAGTTTACATTATTAACAACAATTTTCATTGAGCTTAATGTTATTTAGATACATACGTTTATCAAGAAACGTATTTGACCATTTGAAGTATGTTTTCAGAAAGATATATACAAATTGGTATCAATTTTGTCGTCCAATAGATATAATTATGGTCGTTTTGACAAGTATAAAAAAGGATTATTTTTGTAGTTAATATCATGGAAGTCACCATATTACATAGAGAATAATTGCTCCTAAATAGCTGATCCCGTATGTTTTCGGACATCGTTATTTGCCAGAGAAATTAGAATTGACGAAAAGGTGAATTCACGAAAAAAAAAACATAATTAAGTACTCTAGTTATAAAACTTAAAACAAGCTCTGCATACAGCACATAATGTAAGAATATTCTTGGGTATTGCAAATAAACCGCAGTTTTAATTAGTGGTGTGTATCTGAACAGATAAGGTAGAACTTAGCGCTGTAGTCAAAATGTGAGCTCAGTGCAGAACAGCAAGCAAGAAGTTAATAATCCATGGAATTATTTCATATCCTTTGAAAGTCTATGAACTTCAAAGTATTCAAAACTATCTGGCAGCCAACCTGTATTGTTTGAATCCACTAGGTTATTGCGAATCAACTGCAGCAGTTTTAATTACATGTAATGGTGTTTTGATCGACAGATTAGGTGCACTTTAGCGCTGTAGTGAAATTGTTCGCTAAGTTCAGAAACGCAAGTTTGATCCTTTGAAATTCATAAAGATATGAATATGGAAAGACATTTCTATAGGAGTTACGTAATAATATTCGGGGTTCGTAAGACAAAATTCAATATGAAAATCTATTTTGTATATGGTTGACTACGTTTTAGTTTATAAGTATTTCGAACACTTAACAATATGAAAATATGTATGTGCTATTTGAAATATTTAAGAATCATATCAGTAACGTTGAGTGGAATATAGAACATACAGTTTTTGAATATGCACAAAGTTACTCCTGCCGAAACAAATATGTGTTTGATTTATAAAGTCACTGCCTGTAAATATAACTATGCAAATATGTTTATTAAAACAAGCTGTGTTTAAATAGGGGGTGCTGAGGATATAAATGCATGACTACTTGAGATGACTGATTTGCAACATTCTTTGGAAAGCAGCTTCATTACACTGAATACCTTGATTCGTTTTTTTGCAAATCTCTTAATAACCACTTGACATTATGAAGTAAAGATATTTGGAGATGGCTATGAATACTTCTGTTACGACGTTCTTGTGAGAAAACACTTTTTCATATCACTTCTATAACGTGCCAGACTGTTCTATTGGCAGTTTATGACTGATGAGCCGTACTGCTAAATATTATATTAAATAAGATTAATTATCCGAGTCGTCTTCAAGTTGAACGCATCATGATAACCCTCAATAAAACTCCATCGCTTTCACAACTTGATAAGTGGTGCTTAGCACATTTTGTTTAGATATACAATAAAATGAATTGCGAAGTATTGTATATAAAAGCAAAAGAGTTTGTAATAATATCAAGGAATTCGATCAGAGAAATCAGACTGATGATATCAAAGTATTTGTTTCATCCGATATGGAAATATATATCTAAATGTTCTTTTAACGGCCAATTATAATGCTGTGCTGTTTTGTCATAAAACACACTTATTAGCAAAGGGGAATCTTCGTTTTCGGCCCAGCACATGTACATGTACGTTACAAACAATCAGTCTCGTATTTATTTGCTTAGCTAACTTTGGGATTTTATAGCTGTTTGTCTCTGTTATAGCTGTTTATCTCTGTTATAAGAAATATATCTCTTAATTTAGAGATAGCTCTGAATTTTAGCGATATCTCCCCTGTTTTAAGAGATTTAGTAGCAATAATTATACATTTTCCGCAGAACACAGAGCCACAACAGAAAATATATACCTTTATATTCATCTCCTTATTTCAGATTGAATTTTCACATCTTTCTTGGTATAAACAAATGAATCTCATATTAAATGTATTTTCTCTCCAGTTATATTGCACAAGTATATAGGTCAATGAATTCTCAAATTAAACATCTGGCAATTAATGTGAGGCTAGTTGGTCAGCACAGCAGGTTTCTTGGGTTTTATGAGGTGCTAACTGTAACCGCTGATAAGCCCTTGCTGAAATCTAGCAGGTCCGAGGCACATGTTTGTTGGTCTGTTAAGCTTGCTCATAAAATTCAAGCACTAGTCTCAAGTGTTTGGTTTTGCTTTTCTTCTGTCCGTTGCTGACCTATTCTTGAAGAAGTGAGTGAAATGTTTACGTAGAGAGTGAAATGTTTACGTAGTAAGTGAAATGTTAACGTTACATGGATCATTCTGAATCTGAGAAGTAATTTTGCTGAAGATTGACGTGAAATTATCAAGTTAATGTGACAAGCACTGAAGCGCCTATATTTTTCTTCAATTCTTATATATTCCTATACAATACTTTTACGAATTGTGTAATCAGATAGACTATTGACAGTTTTGAAGCTGAGAAACTGACGGGCGTAAAATTAGGATAGACAGAATATAATTTAAACTTTAGTTCTAAGAGACGTAGTTTAGACAATTCGTTGAGGCATCCAAAATTATAAAATGCGATCGACATTATAGCTTTACATAGACTGCGTATTGTTCTCAAAATGTACAATCAACCGAAAGAATTTTAGCAACAGATATTCTTAAACGAACCTTTATTACTAAAATATATATCACGTACATGCATGTATTATTATCAAATCACGTAACTTAACTATAGATAAATGTTCCATATGTGACAGTGTACTTAATATTAAAGTTTCCAAACGTAATACATGTATGCATTTTCCATGATAATTTATTTATAGTTGATGTGTATATATGCATATGTTGTATATGCAAATGAAAGGGTTGGGTGGTTATATATGCATGTATGTAATATATGCATATGTCTGTAAGGTTGTAATCGGTTACCCTACATGAGCCTAAAAAATTACCAAAAACTGCATTGAAATAGTTAAAACCATACAAGATATAAATACAGATTGAATATTCAAATTTGGGTGATTCCGACCATTTGTGCTGTTTCAGGAATGGTGATTGTGTAGCAGCTCACTCACAACATTGATAGGTTCTGTTGGTTTCTTGTTATATATACATGTAATTCAATTTCAGCTGAATATTAAGCGTGTGGATTAAAAAAAGTTCAAAATTTAATCCCGGTGTCGAGTATATTGGTGAGGTATCTTACAGATAAATTCTAACAAATATTTGGAACTGCCAGAAAATACGAACAACATTATTGATATTTGTTTCTTATTTTAAGACCGTGATAAACCCTCCACAATGTAGATATTAGATTAATGTAAATGCCAAGCGTTTAATAAAAATTAAATGCCGGCTGACGTGCTAGGAGGCAACACCAAGCCAGAATTATACATTTTGTCCGCATTGACGGCTATCATTTGTATGCAATCTGAAGTATATACATGTATTACAATTAAAGTAAAAACTTATTTATTTTTTTTATATATACTTCGCTTATATACATCCATAAGTTTTTAACCTGGTGAAGCTTTGTTTTGTTATAAAGAGAGATAGCTATGCTTTTATGATCCTGACCAATCTGTTCTTCAAGCTTAGCTTGGAAATAATCATTCAGTCCTGTTCATCTGCAGTATGCATTTCTTCTAGTTTTTCTAAAAAGACTCTCCCAGTCAAAATAAGAAAATCAATATTGGAAAGTTATTATTTTATACTGGTAGCTGGAACAGTTTAGTGTATTGGGTTAAAAGCTATTATTTCCTCTACCCTTTTGTACACACACCTATTGCAGCTGGATCTTTACTTGAAAAAAATACCAATAACCCCACTTTAAATGAACGTTTCATCTTCATTCAATTTGTCGATGCTAAAATTCTAAGAGTTTTACGAAGATTGAATTATGTATTAATTAGCGCTTAATGATTGTCTTAACGGATGCTACGAGTGCCCTTCGTGTTAACTTATTCGATCAAATTTAAAAGAATGGCAGCTCGAGAATTGATTACAGAGTGGAATTGGCAGAATTTAGAAAAATACTAAAAACTTCATCTTCGTTGATTAATTCCTCATGATGTGGCCCTAGAATTATTACTGTACTATAAACGTTTTACCGTCCTGTTGTGCCGTTTTGATAATCTATCAACGGTTTTTAGGCATATATAGTAATACAATACTCGTAGATTCCGACCAAAATAGTTAGCATTAATTTAAGATATAAAAAGTAAGAATGATTTATTCAAACTGTCTGATGGAATCAGGTACGTTATTGATAAAGAAGCAAAGTGGGAGATATTTGAGCTGTAAAATGTTACTTTGAATCTCAGACATTTTATAACACATATAAAATGAGTACCTGATGTTGCGTGCAATAAACATTGTGTCATTACAATAAAAGTATTGTGTCCCATTGCGTCCAATAATATTTGGTTCTCTTGTAATTGTCTTGTGCCACACGAAACAGTGGAGATGAGATAACAAAACACCAGAAACACAACGACGGCCGAACAACTTGATTTTGAAACACATTATATCAATGTAAAGAAATTTGAAACATTAATAAAAGAAGCAATGCGTTTGCAAGAGGGAAGATTCGAAACTGTACAGAAGAAAATATTATAAGACAACATATATAGTAACCTAGGTGACATAATCACAAAGTCTTGTGGCATAATTCATTTAGTAATAATGAAACAAAACAATTTTCAATTTGTTTATACAAATGCCATGTTTAGTCTATCTTGTTTTCATTTTTCTTCCGATTGATAATGTTGTCATAGCATTTTGATAATAGTCCAAACTACCAAATACAAGATATATGAAGTGTATATGATATGACGTTGTAAATATTGTAATTTGTCAGTTGTGAAAAGAAAAGTCGTATTTCGAGCTTGACAAGTGTCCAGGAAGAATATGTTATATCACGTGGTGACATTACTTTCCATACCAGCGCCCTTAACATGCATCTTGAGTAGTTCTTTTTCAATTCTTACAATGTATTCTACAGATCTGTTAATGTTTGTTCTAAGCAAAATGGTTCGATATTGATTTGCGGACGTTGACGCTGCTTTGAGTGAACGCTCTTTATATCACTTACATAACGTGCCAGACTACTATTTGTGTTTTATGAGTAATGAGCTGCAATGTTCTACTAAATAAGATAAATTATCAAACTTGTCTACGGTTTGAACATTATTGTGATCAACTCAATAAAGCTCTATTGCTTGCACAACAGAATGTGTGTTACTTTGGGCATTTCGGGAAGACATCCAGAATGATAAAGTGCTATCAATCTTATATATCACATAAGATGTGTTTATTTTTTCTGAGGAGATAACAGGGAAAGTGACAGGAGAATCCAGACAGATGTTCTCAAAGGAGACTTAAATAAATGTTTGATGTGATATTTGACGTTCTGTCTTTAAGTTAGTGTTTCTGGACAGCATATTCAGATTTCGTTCAGCCAGACGATTAGGTTAAGGGACACCGTCTCAATATATGTCTAGCTTTGCTCTATCTGTATTAAAACTCTTTAACCTTTGAATAAATTGTTACGAGTGATTAGACTAAATAATAGTTTAGTAATAAGAAATCAGTACATACATAATCAATGTAACAATGATATTATTCCAAATATACACGTTTTATGTTCTTGCAAACGTAGTACATTGTATTCATATTGAATTAGTTACTGTCATTTGCAGTGAAACAACTAAATCATTTGTTTGAGGAAAATGACTAAATCATTTAACATCACACTTATAATTGCCATGTAGCCTTTTGGGAACTTAAGGGGGCATTGCAAAACTGTAAAAAAAAACTTTTTAATCTGATAGAAAATGTGTTTTCCTGACTTAACGCTGCATGATATGTAAAATCTAAGAAGTTTTAACTTTATATCTAATTGAAAAAAAACACGAAGGAACACATAATAACTGTAAGTCACTATTACAAAAAAAAACATTTTTTAACTTTTGAACTATACAAAAGCTACATGTTGAAATTTGGTCAACTTTAAGTTGTCATCACTCAACAATAACACAACTGTCCGTTTACAAGGGTCTTCTTGCTAGTCAAAAGTTAGAGACACTCAAAATCCCATTGGTCGAAATCCCCTTGGTCCAAAAATGGCATAGTAGTCATAATCTCCTAAACGGATTTTACATTGTAATTTCAGTAATTTTGATTTTGTTTTCAATTATTTGTTATAGTAAAGTAAAACAAGAGACAAATAAAACATATAGTAAAAGGTATCATTCATTATATGCTTTTCACTTGTAAAATCCTTTAAGAGGAATATGACTTCTATACCATTTTTTGACCAAGGGAATTTCGACAAAGAGGATTTTGAAGTATACTCGTCAAAATACATGACTGTACTTCAGATTCTTTCTCTGGAAGCAGATAAATTAGCTTGTAGTTTTTAACAAACAATATCTTTCTTCTTTAAAGCACGTTGTAAAATCCTTTTGAATACGTTTCTTCTCGTAGAAGTCTTAATGTGATGGATTCACGTGAAAACAGATCTTAATTGACAAGATGAATAATAGTACGCACATTGTCTAAACAAAAAGGCCGGTTTAAAACATGATATGACGAACATAAAGTACTTGAACTGGATTCGAGAAGATCAAATTCAGTTTTATTAAAACATATCTCTGACGAAAATGCCTTTATGACAATACAGTGCATCATGTTTTATGTAAAAGTACATGAACAATATTTAACCAACTGATATATTCACAGGACAGCCAAACTTTTAAAATAGAGCTATTATTTTGAATGTCAAAAGTCTCCATGTTCTCGTAAAAGACAGAAAAGATATTTCCAACGATCTATCCTAGATGTAAATACACGCTTCATGACGTTTACTAGCATCTTGATAATTTAGCGTAAATTGTTTACAGCCATATATTGTAAACATTGTTTCAATAGCTGTGACATTATAAATGAAATACATCATTTTAGCTAAAACGACATTAGCAAGACAAAATGGTTGCTATTTAAAGAACAAAGTACATGCCTTTTGACTTCAACTTCACCGCACAAGATGTGTTAAAGGCTTAGTAGCATTTCAGACCCCTTTTAGGAGCCGATCCGTAGTTTAATTGTAACACGTTGGACTAGTAATGCAGAGACTCTAGGTTCGATCCACTGCTCATCCATTAACACAATTAATGGTCTTTTGGATTAGACTTTTGCCAAGGTCTCATGTATTGCTACACATAGGT
>JAUMHA010371278.1:0-13280 GCA_032359765.1 Saxidomus gigantea | reverse complement strand
ACACGACTTAATAATTCTATTGGTTAACTGGTCAGTATGACATCACGGCAAAGCCGAGAATAGGTAAAACTGCAAAAGTTATCAGTATCGGATGTGCGAAGCCGAGAATTCTTTTTATATTATGCACGACTTAAGGACTACGAACGACGTTAGAACAACAAACCACAGTACCAGTACTATGCAAATGTTTATGAACTGTTAACTAAAAGTCTAAAACATGACATTTTACCATATATCTGATGTTCTGATCATAAGATATGGATATGTAGGTTATATCCCTTACCTGAAAAGACCGTAGACCCCATGTTAAGGGGCTGTAAACTTGTAAAGTTAATTCTAAACCATTTTATTTAGATTTGTTGTTGTTGTTGTTGTTGTTGTTGTTGTTTGTGTCGAGACCAGGTACAGTGAAGTGCCGCTCAGAATTAATGACTGTGTTATGTTGTAATCATCTACGCTTCTTCACTCTAGAGATTCTTGTCGCATAAAAGAAATACTACTCAATAGCTGAGACATAGTCTCTGACTATTAGTAAACGAAAACAGATGTTTGTGTGAACATGTTCAGGCAGTGACCGTTTACTTGAAATTCTGTGTTCTAAATGCCGTAGTACTGTTTAACGTGATATAAATCGGAAAAACAATGATGATTTTTCAGATATAAATTGTACTGCGAACAGACGTAAATCGACCCTAAACAATGCTAAAGAAAAAAATGAAATTTGCAATGCGGCAGGGTAAAACTACAAACTACAAAACAGAGTTATTTTCATAAAAAGCCAGACTGTTAACATTTTCACAAGCTCAAAGTATGTTTTATATGTTAAAGCAACAATTACAAATTTCGATATTTTTATGGTTTTATATATATTTGTAGATCTACCGGTATATATCTTTAATAAACGTAGTGCAATGTATATGAAGTCATTTCATTTTCTTGTTTTTCATTTCAGTTTCCCTGTGTTTCAAATTTTCTGATTTTATCAAACCTTTCGTACCGCGAGGCAATAACATATTTTTGGACCTGCTAGGGAAGAGTCATTGTAAAATTCTGCCTGCACGTAGTACAAAAACACACGTGCTTGCTTCTTATGGTATCGACTCCTTATGACTGTCCCCTAAAGGTTTGATTAGTTATTGTTCTGAAAGAACGAATTTGTTGAAATCTGGGTAAAATTCAGATGACGGTATTCTTTTCCGCTACCCACCGAGGGATTGTGGGGGGGGGTCCGACGCCCTACCCCTACATCACGGCGACTCTTGCATCAAATTTGAGTTATAATTGAAATTACAATTTAGTTATAAAACCATTATCTTAACCCTTGCATTTATTGACATTCAGACACGTTTTATGGCCTATACATAAAACTGCTCTGATCCAAACATTGCGACCAATGCATCAATCAACTACAAAAGATACTGCTCTAGGCGGAACTGTATGACTGCAAAAGTTGATGCTGGAAGACCTAGCCAAATATATGTTATCCATTGTTTGTGCTTATATCTTACAGCGACTATGAGCGTTGTGCAAATATAAAAGAAAGAAATATATATTAATTTTCACAATCCATTGTAATAAAGTCCTAAAGGTACAGCCATACATTGGCTGATGACACAAATGGATGTCTCTGACTTATCTTAAATAAAATCATCCGGGGTGAAGTTGTCTTCGTTGCTGCTCTAGACTCGAAAGAACGGAAGAGCACTGGATATGGGGCGGATAAAATGCACACTCGCCGAAAAATACTGGACAATTACCGGTCACCGTAACTGACGACGACGTACGAGTAACGGACAAGAACAGGACAAAACGAAAATGGAACGCACGAGCAACTGACAAAACGTTCTTCGTATTTGTATTGGTCACATGACGAACACAACGGATATAAATAGTTCGGTGTATACACGCATATAACTATCTTCAGGCTCCGGTTGCCCAAAGGACAGACAAAGGCACGGAAGAAAACTGTCAACCCCCTCCCCCTGTCAGTGGCGACAGTAGGGGAGAACAGACTGCCGCCTTAAATAAGCCAGTTTTAGATGAACAGATTTGCATGTAGCAGGTCGATGTGTCTATGGATCAGGGGTACTTGATTACTTGTGACCATGATTTGTATGTCCTCAATGTCCGAACAAGTTCATCGCCCAAGGCAAGCAAGAAGGATATTTTAATGATGGGTGGGATACGGAAGCAATGTTCTATACTGTATAAGTACTATTTTTGGCGTGGGTTTTATTTTGGCTATATTGGCAGTCACTCTTAGTAGCGCCAAATCTAAACACCGCCATTTTAAATCACCGCCGTTTTTATACACCGCCAATATGCAGTCAAAGGGAAGCAACTCAACGAGTTTCAAGTGTGAATCAGTTGGTATTTTGGGATAGGAAATGACGAAATTGCATTTGCTTTATTCTTTATTAACGATACCTGAAGCAATCTTTTAAATAATATGCAAAGAACCTGAGGAAGTTTGGTATTCATTCTCAAATGACTCTATTATTCATGTTTATTATAAATGGCCAAAACAACTTGCTTGTAACAACAAATAGCTGTTTCATCATAAATGGGTGTGATAAATTTAACCCTATATACAGTTAAAAGGTATACAATCTATTGTTTTCTTGTTTGGCTTAAGGCGACCTGAGCGGCCTGATGTGTTTTACACTAGATAACAATAATAGTTAAGTTTGTAAAACGCACCTTTTTCTTCCATTGTCCAAAGGATAATTGGACTAGATCTATTAAATCGATTCAATACACAGTCAATCATATTATTCGAAAAGTCAGTTAACAGTGACATAACAAAATGAAAAACGGAGGGTAATCGCCGACGATCAGAATATCTACTGAAAGAGTGACATTCATGCCATTTCAAGGTTTCATTTTATCGGGCTCTGGTCGAGGTCGAGGTTAAATTTTGGCGGTTGATGTAATTTCCGCCAATTTAAGACATCGCCAATTCAAAACACTTTAAAAAACGCCAATATTTGGCACCGCAGATTTAAAGCGCTATACAGTATACGCCAGAATATGTATGTCACTGTTCGTTTCAAACCTGTTGAATGCCCATTACATGTACGGCAGTTAGTCAGTTTGTCCTGTAGACCCTCGGCACGATCAGTTCCATGATATCATTGTCAGGTAATCGCCCCGCAGAACATTCGGGCTATGTCCGGTACACGTCCAATTCATGCATATTAAGCCGTAGTTCGTCGGAGAGGACAATTCCATGGACATCAACGGTGACGAACTAACAAGTACAGTACAGGGCAGGAAACACATTTATTCTGAACAAAACGCATGCCTAACTTACAACAACCGTACAACTTTGTCCGGTTGTGTCCGTTCCAAGTTTTGTGCACAAAACTTTCCACTTGGTTGAAAGGACCTCGCCTGACAAGGAAGGCATTTACCGAACAAGAAAAGGACAATCAACGCACGCGAATGCAGACGAATATCGCCATCCATCGGACGTCCGTTTTACGAAAAAGTGTGACTGAGGCATATCTGAAAATGTTCTCTGCACATTCGAACTATGACCAAATAGCCAACACAGGATGAGAAAATTCCCATGAGATATATTTTTCGTGGACATTTAAACGCTCACACGTTGGTCCTATCGACCCAAAACAACTATTCAAAACAGGCTGGCTGCAACAAAGAAATTCACTACATTCAAAAGAAACAAAACTGGTGCTGAGATTCACATATTTATGGGGGATACATATTGTTCTAAAGGTACAAATTGGTGCTATTCACTTGAAAGCGATATTACCATTCAAATTGATCACTATTATTTTAAGAAAGACATGAAATGTGAAAACACATGTGAAAATGGTCATAAATATAAAATCATTTTACCAAATATGTAAAAGCGTTCGATAAATGTGAAGCTCTAACCCTAATCGCCTTGGTACAGTGGTAGCGCGCTTTCGCCTCAGGATCGGGAGTCCCGGGTTCGATCCCCGCCAATTCCTTAAGTAATGAAACTGAAAGACAGAGATAATCCCACAATACCCCCCCTCTCTCTCTCTCTCTCTCTCTCTCTCTCTCTCTCTCTCTCTCTCTCTCTCTCTCTCTCTCTGTGAAGAATGTAATTATAGAATGTAGGTGGACCAAACACGCCCGACGGTTTCCAGGACGGAAGGAGAGTTCAAATTTTACATCTTGAAGGCTTACTTCATTTAAACCATTTAATGCCACATGAATAAAGATGTAAACGGACATCAAATGTTATATTCTTTTATCATTAAATATCAATCGAAACAAAGAAAACAAACTAACTGACATACCTTATTAAATATACAATTGACTCGACTGTTTGATACTCATGCGGACATTTCATTGATTTTAATTAATCTTCATATTGACAATTCTATGTTACATACATTTTTGTATGTATACTTTATTTTCAGTGAAAGATTAGGACCAACACATTCATTTAAGCTAAAACTTTGACCTACCAAAAATTTGTAATTGTTAAAGGTATTTCTCTGTCCTGACCTCTTTAACAATATACATGTATAAATGTGTGTCATAAGTTATGATGCAGCTGGAATGATTTGTGAATCATGCTATAACTTTTACCTGAATTTATTAAAGTTAGTTTTACTACGCAGGTAAAGTACTGAGACTGTAATGGTATTATCTACCGAGGATTAATCCAGTCAAACATCTACGTTTGAATGAGTCATTTTAATGTATACATGCAATACCTGTTTTGCTTTGTTGTTCAATCGTCATTTCTGCCCTAGGAAACGCCAGTGTCATAGCAGGTGCACGTAAAAAATAATGGAATTCGACACGCCCTCTGGCGACAATAGTTTCTTTCTTGTCAACTGGAGCTGGAGTATTTTGATGGAGCGTTCCGTATCACAAAAATGTTACTAGTATGCTATGTTATGAAGTCGACTGACATAATTATGAACTTGATTCAGTCAGATGTTTCCAGTGTGATATTGGTTTTATAGACAGACTTGAAGATGATGATAGCCTGGTTTTCCAAAGCGATTTCACTACTATATATTTTATAAAACCGCAAATAAATTTGATAGTTTCTGATTGGTCAAGAGCCCCGATATACGAACCCTTATACAATGTACACCGTGAGAAATCCCGTATATACCGTCTCCCAATAGAAGCCTCGTCGTATTCGCCTTTTCTGATTGGCTAGGGAAACTAAACATTGGTTTACATTCAAAACAGAAGTTCCTTTTCCATGCATCCCAGTGCTAGTGGAAAGTCGTTTTTTAATATGGAAAGCACTGGCACCAATAAGTACTCTTTAAATTAATAGTATATCTTTCTGTAACTAGTGGTTGCTAACAGAACATTCATGTACAAATTCAGCCCCTGGAATGACGAAATAAGATACCGCCAGGTCAGAGGAAAATCTGAAAACAAATGCCCTTTTTATCCTGTTTATGTTATCTTTCAATTGCCTTCCCTAAAATAAAACAAAATCCTGCTCCAATGAAACGATGTTTATCTTTATTTTGTGGACTCGAGAGTGAATCGATACGCTTCAAGCTTTCTTAAATATCGAGCTTAAATAAATAAGGATCAACTAAACAGATTGCACTCAAATATCGATCACTGGATTGAACATTCCTGGTTTTTGTCGTGTCCTTAATTGTGCGTATTAACATTGATAACTGTACAGCTGTTGTACGCGTGATTGTACATATGACTAGCGTATACATGTTAGAATAATCGCCATATTATTTACAATAAAACACATCCAACATACAACCGAACCAATGTATTATAAAACAAAAAAACAATATGATATATTGTATTGAAGATTTATGCTCGTACATGTCTTTCTGGTCGAATGGTGTAACATCACTGCTTTGAACTCCTTGCAAGTTAAGCAACACAAGACATATATAAGTAAAGGCTTTGAAACGGGGTGGTTTTATAGTACTTTCTTGGCTGACAACCTTTTTGTGTTGTGTGTAAGAAGACGGCTAAAATAGGACATTGTGTGTAAAGTAAATGTATAGATGCAATATTTTATTGACCAATTCAAATGCTCAAAGCCGTGTCATGTAAGCAGAAGTGATGCACATATATTTTGGAACAATACGTATCAGTTAAATGTGTTTCTTCTTGTTATGTGTAGTTAACTGAGCTAAACGTTATACCAGCTTCATCTTATTTTATCTCGACGTTTAAATAAAAAGGCATGTTTCAGTCGCGTGTGACATTTCGTAACCATCCGTATTCTGGAGGAACTTTTCGTATGATCTGCCTTCCGAATTGGCTTCAAAATTATGCTAATAACATATATACAAGTACTTTTGTGAAAAATAGCAAACAATACAAATCTTGCAAATAAAGTTCACTTTACAGTCGGTGCCATTACATGTGAAAATGTTAAACCCGAAATGTGTGAGATTTATTCGGGTTGTAAAAATGTAAAAAAGATCTGAAACTATCAGTCGCTGTTTCAAAACGGTTTGCATTTTGGTCTTGAAGTAAACTTTTACGGAAAATACATGTATAAACACTTAAGCTATATATGCAATTGGTTTTAATATATATACATTATTCTAGATGAAGTGAGGCTGAAACTGGGTCGATGTGTAAACACTGTTGTTTACCTTCTTATTGACATATAGTCACTAATTATTTTTAACTTAAATACACTATTTAGGTTCCAGCTACGCTACTATCACCTGTCGATATTTTAAGCTTTGTAATATGACTGCAACGATATAAGAATGGGCCTTCGGAAAAAATATTTGGAAATTACCGTTTTTGCATGATTTAAAATAACAATAGTTTAATGTTAAAAGGATTGAAATTCAGTTGCTTATGTCCAGCAGGTAAAGTTAACGCGTCATTTATCACCCTCAAAATGACGTCAACCATATGATTATGTAATCAGTTATAATCGAATGACAAATATCCGAATGCCCCTTTACCCTAGACGCCAGTCGAGTGTATGTTCGTTATCGTCTCCCTGTGCAAACGATAATTCAGGTGAGCAAGTACAAATATGACTTGTACGTTCATAGTTTCCTACTAGGACAACTCTACGTTGGATTCCCAAGGAAACGAAAGGCTTTTCTGGTGAAGAACAACCGATAACAACCTAAACGCATATGACTTGAGCTTTTAAGATTGTATCGGCGAGATATATAACAAAACAACAAAAGAGGAAAATTATTCAAATCTTATTTTTTTTAGAAGAAATTGTAAATCAAATACAATACATACTGCTCTTTCAAAAAGAAACCCTAATCTATTCATTCAAATTGAACCAGACGTTGCCCGTAATGTGATACAATACCGGTATATAAATGGATTAAACGAAACTAACTTGAGCTGGATCTACAATGTATTTAAAGAATAAATTGGAAACCCATGATTCAAACACGTTTTGTGTGTACGTTTTGTGTGTATGCTGATTTAAAATCATAACACAATATTTTGAAATAAGATCAAAACGAAGCAGGTATGAAGTATATGAATTGTTTACTAGCAGTTCATTAGTTAATACGTACAATTTCGAATTAAATGGATTTAATATGTAAAATCTGCAGTTAATCGAAGGTAAATATTTACTACATTTATTTTATTGTACTAAAATTGTGTATTGGCTGACCGACTTTCAATATAGATTATGATTACTAAATGTATCATTAGTTAAAATTAGTATTTTTATTTAAGCGTTTAAGTTAATAGTGTGTGATAATTCGAGTCGGAGACAAAATGTGTTCAAAATTTCTTTGCTTATTTGAACTATAAACAGGCTAATCACATTGATATTGTACTTGAATGGAATGCTCGTTTATTTGTACTTTCATTTTACTTTTATATAAAAACAGTCGATTCATACGTTTATATTACACGTGCCCGTCTATCTAAACACAAAAGCACTAGACAATATTGCTCATCATCGTTAGATGTTTTATCTTATGTGTTGTTGCAACAACATAATATATGGCATAGTTTGGCATACGTCTCGTCGCCTTGAAAATTGCTTTTCCAACGTCTAAGTCCTGATTGTTGGTCTTCCCACTTCCCTTGTACAGAGTCGATGAAGCTTCCGAAAACCGTCAGTGTCAATGGTATATATGGTCCCAGACACGCAAATACCACTCATATCTATCTTCGTTTTCACGTACGTGTTGTCCCAATTGACAAAAGCGTAAATGATTTCCCGATATATTTTTTGACCACTTACAAAATCTTTTAAAAAACTTTCCGTTCATTATTCATGCATATGGCACGGATCTTTCATAGATAGGAATCAGATTTATAACAATAATCGATATTAATTAATCGTTAATGGTACTGACGTTTTCATGCCATTTTGTTAATACATATAATATTTAATTGACACAATACACATTTGCGTTTCACAATGATGGAGCAGAACACATACAAAGTTTAGTTCAAATCTCTCTAAAAATACAAAGCAGTCAATACAGTCGAAGTAAGCTATAAGAAGCGACGAAAGTTTTGCCGCCGTCGTCCGTACCTTACACTCATACATAATCATTTCGAAAGTAATCTTGCAATGTACCGTATATGGCCACAATATGTCAGACATGTTCGATTATACGTCTTATCGGAATAGTGTGTCAAAAGACGTACACCATGAATTGATATATTTTACCACATTAATTCTCCGAAAGCGACATTTCTTCAGATATTGTAAATACACATGGCGTGAATGTTTATGGCCACATAGGTGAGATAACACTAATGTGTCCTTAGTTATCAGCCCCTGATTTGCCTTTCAATGTGACAGTTATCGTTGCATATCTTCATAAGTCGTGCTCATGTTACAGTGTATGACAATAAGATCTTAGCAAAGCTCTCTTGTAAATCAAATTAGACGTTTGACAACGCCGGGTTGTTTTGAAGTCTACTTTTGGCGACACATGCAGTTTTCGATGTGTATCGACACCACAACTCCGTAAAGTTCAGTTATTTTCAATTACAATGTAAATGTACCAGCTCAGTGACAACACCTGTTTAAGCTAATTTACACTCATTGTTTCAGAAATTACAACCTATTCTAGAGGGAATTACAAGATCTCCATTAAAGCAATGACCAAATTGGACACAACATTGTACCATATCATTGGTCAACATGCTTAGTTTAAGCTTGTTTTCACCTCAAAAACCTCATTCTACGATCAATTATAGTAACACCTTGCCAATATCTTAGCCAGATTCTTTAAAGGGGCATAATTACACCAATTTACAATGGGCACAGTCAAAGCAATATTTGAGCAACACTGACGTTTAATTGATTATAGACTGAGCAAAAGTAGGCATAAACCATGTTTAGTGTGAACCTGCTTTATTTAGGCGTTCTTACACTGAAACCTACTAAGTCAAAATCCAAACAAAACTTTGATTAAATGTTTATTGGCAAAGGAGATCTCCGTCACGGTTGATCATTTGCCTAAACAGTTGAGTTGCTCTATTTGAGCTTTCATTAAATCATAAAAAAGCCTGGCTTTAATTAGAATAGCAATGAATGTAAAGTAGGTATATCAAAAGTTACATTTAGAACTATGTTAACACTCTAGCACATTCCATTAGTCACTAGATCAAACAGATTTTTGAGTAATGTTTTCGCCAAGATTAAATAAAGGTCAAAATATCAACTGAAAAATATTTAACAAATTACAGCAGTTTTATTCTTAATACATTGTACTCTTCAAGTCATATTTCTTGTTTGATTTTCAAAGCATTTGTGCCAGAAACAAACCCAAATGACCATATTTCATCAATATCTTAAGGTGTACAATGTCTATTCTGCACACAATGCGTCAGTTTTCACACTTTTCATCTCTTGTTTGTTTCAGGATTCCATTCAAAATCAATTGCATGTCAACAGCAGTTGAAAGATACTGCATTAATTCAACGTGAAATGATTTAGATCATTAGGAACGAGTTCAGTTTAATCAATTGCTGTCTGTGTTATTGTATAATTCTTTTCTGCGAAAAAAAGTCGGTCAGGGTGAAAATGTTATTGTAAAGTTTCTATTAACTATCCTTATTTCCTAAACTGACGATGACATTTGTCTTTAAACCCTATTGTTCTTATGGATCACGAGCATTTTCAAATAGAGAGTGTCAAATCACGGAACTGAAATACACAAAATATTATTTGACATGTTTCGTAAGTTGTGCACATAATATATCTATTGCTTTTTTCAGATTTACATTCATTGGGACTGCGATAGAAGTTAAGATAAACATTTACGGGAGACGACAGTAAAATGGTATCAATGCTGTAATGGTTAAATATAATGACGGTTATAGATTATAACGGCGAACAACACAATATAGTCTTCCTTTTGGGTTAAATAAATATATAGTGGCATCAGACATCCGTGAGGCAAGCGCTTCGCATCTATACACTAGCAGAAAGGGTGGATCACATCCAATGATTAATAAAAGAACATTGGATAGAGGAAAAACAAGTATTCTCTGTTATGCTACATTTATATGAAATCTTCATTTAGACAATATTTTGAACATTTATATAAAAAAAATCCAATTGTTGATAAGTTGTGTGTGAAATACATGTACTATGTCATTTAATAACACAAAAACTGAACACAAGTCAGACAATGAGGACAATCCAAACAGTGATGATACCGAGTCAGCTACAGGTTTTCGACAGCGCACTACTCATACGTCTATTAATTCTGGTCTTCAACGAACATTTGGACATTCTTTGCAGCAGTCACGTCCGATGGTAATGTATCACGTACATTAAAGTTCTTTGTTTTTTTCATTAATACCAAACATCTTAGAAATTTTAAAAAGTTAGTGAAGATTGAAAACTGTTGCCGATATGCACTGACTGAGATAGTCCAAACATTGTCTGTAACATTATAGTACCAGTTATTTTGCTGTATCAGGTTTAAGATGAATACTGACGATATTTAAGGGTTATTCATACATATAGGGTAGTAATAAATGCTAATATTAATATATTTGAAGTCAAATTACAAGGACTCACGACACGGTTTTACGAAATACATTTTTATCTAGGAAATAGCAATTTCCAAAATACTTATTAATTGTATTCCGCACTGCTATCTTAATGGTCGTCTAAAGTTAACTGTCCATTTAATGTGCGCGATTGTGAGCATGATAAATTTTGAAAGTTTCTTTACTTATGGGATTTGGTGCTCTATAAAAATGGCTTTGAATCTTAAACTATGAATGAAAATGACTCTATTTATATGTTTTTACAGACAGTCTTGCTCATCATCGGTTCTTTTACAACTATTGTATTCACTAATAATATGTTTTAAGTAGTTTTTATTGAAAATTCTGAAAACATATTAATGTGACAATCAACGAATTGTATTGCTTAAAGCATGTTGCTCCTAAATGATTTAGAATAAGTATAGCTAAATTCAAAGATAACATATACATGGACATGTATACAAAATGTTTGACCTTTTGTATGCCGGTCTTACAATCAAGGAACATATCATCATCGCAAAATCGTGACATATGTCACTTTACACAAATAAAAAATATTGATATATTAATGACTTTACTGTCTATAATATTAAAACAGGAAAATGCAGCTGTGGGGTATAACCTATCTAGGACAGTTGAACAACTAGAAATTTGAGCAGATATGGAAGAACTCAGAGGTGATTTTCTACAAGTGGGATTTGACGGTTCAGCTTTCAAGAAAGCTTTGCAGATAGTTCGAAAGACAGGTTATAAGAATTTCTATGTTGAGAGAGAAAAGTGTATTAAGTTGTTAAATTACATTTAATAATTCAATAAACAGTAAAACCAAAACACTACACAGGTATTAAATTTGTCATGTCCATTGCGTTAGAGCTTATACGTAAATTTTATTTAACATGTATTTTTAGAAGTACTTCTGGAAGACAATTCGTATCTGAGAAGTCTCGTTTGTTATGTGCTTTGTAATACAAAAGACGCAAACATTCTCTTCCTCCCATGTCAACATCACCAGACATGCACGGAGTGTGCGCAATTCCTTACAGAATGTCCTATTTGCAAGAGAAGTATAAAGGAAAAGTAACAACAGCTAGGCAAATTTAACAACTTGTGCACTGGAAAGTACATTTCATTGAAGTCTTCAGATGTTTGACACAACAATTATACAATTTTTTGTTTTGTTTTTGTTTATTTGCTTAAAATATCATCATTTAAATTCGGTCGTCCGCTAAGCGCAGTGGCTTTAGCACATTGCTTCTCACCAATGCATCCCGGATTCGATCCCGGTTAACGGTCGTATGTGAGATGGTTGGTGATCAACAGATCGAATATTTGGATTTCTCAGTCATTATCTAAGCGCGTTTGACATACGAGATACATATGTAGGATATATCTGTCACTTGTAATTGATTAACTGGATAATATATCACGGTCTTTAGCTCATATTTGTAGAAATATATGCTCGAAGTCCGAAAGCCTAAGTGATTAGTTACGAAGCATCTGAACGTAAACGTTTTCACAGAATGATGAGTAGTTTTCCTTTTTTACAGATATATAACATTAGCATGATAATTTATATAATTGATGCAAATAAGTGATGTTTTACAGTAATGTATGAAAACAAGTTTAATCGGTCCATGTTGGGAGACCCCGTTTAATATACTCACTTTGAAATTGGTGTCCAAACACGACTTCTGAGTTTGTTTTATTCTACATCTTCCCATCCGAACGACTGACTGTATTTCATTTTAAGATAAAACACAGGGAGGCATTCATAATTTCGATTCTAAAACAAAAGATACCCCGAAATATGTCCAAGGCGTAGCGACATTCCATTATAACTTAAACTACGGAATGCGATTGGAAGAGTGCGTCATTTACCACACGTGTTGCCCGTGGAAAACTTGATGTATTCTATCGTTAAATAATGTATAGCTTCTTTTCATCTATGTCTGTAAACGAAAAGTTGCGGATCGTGTTAGAATGTTTGTTTAAAATTGTTGCATTAACCACTAATCTATTCCATCCAATTCTTGTTCATGTTACTTATTGGATTAATAATAACGGGGTTTGCAAAGAGTTTTATTCTAACAATTAAACTTTAAGAAATGGGCGTGATCACTCATTAATAATACATATACTTTTTTAAATAGCCCGTAAGGCGTCAGAATAACGTGATTCACATTGTAAGCTGTAAAATGTTATATACCTCTAGACTGAGCTGTCATATTTTTATACAATAAAACTAGGTTACATTCAATGTATAAAAAAGCACAGCAAGAGTACATAGTAAAAAAACGTAGTGAATATAC
>JAUMHA010371267.1:0-10527 GCA_032359765.1 Saxidomus gigantea | reverse complement strand
TGTCATTTATGTCATTTATGTTATTTATTGTAAGGTGTATTTCCTGATTTACATACGAAATCTCCCTGACTTTTCTCTTCGTCCTTTGATCCGACGTAATCATACACAAAGCAAATGTTTGGGTGAGCCAAAACAGAGTAATTGTTTCCAACGTCAACAAACAAACCTGAAAATATAAAAAAATAACAATACGTTCGTAAAGTTTTCGGAAAACTGTCATACGGCATAATTTAACAAAATATTGGCTGTAGATATCGAATCTACTCTAGTGGTAGTTTCAATAAATTGTAAGTAACGCACCTTCTATGGTCAATATAGCAACGTCACGTTGACGTGAGCGGGTCCTACACAGACCGTTTTAAAACTTGCTCTGGGTAAACTGACGCGTGCTTCTATCATTTTCAAATATTGATAGATAGTAAAATGTAGCATGTATAAATTTCTTTGGTTAACACCAAGCTACAAATATCAATTAATATTTTTATATTCTTTAACAAAAACTATTAGATATATTTCGTTGCACATACTTGTTGTAATATCGCAGTACTTTGCCCTGATAGCGTCTGGTAGAATGTCTGACCGTAGTGCTAGAAAGGTTTCCTCCCAAGTCAGATATCGCAGCTCTTTCGTGATTATATTAATTGCAAAGTCATTCCTGCCCTAAAGTGGAAATAAACGTTAGACCTTTAGCAATCTGTTTACTGGAAACCAAGACTTAGGATTACATCTGCAGCTAAGCATAATGTAGTTAAAATGGCGTACATGTATTTTCTTATCTTCACACGCTTTCTTTCTGTATTACAAATAAGTTTTCTAATATGTATAAGCAAAATGTCAAAATTTAACAAAACTTGATGTTTTTGATGTTTAAAAAAACAAAGCTTATCAAAGCAATCTGAAAAACTATTGAGCCAAACCGAGGTGCCATGTGTAAAGAGGCCAGAAACTGCATTTATATATTGTACTTTAATCAGTATTATCACAGCAAATGTTGTGTGTATTACGTATTTTGCTTTACATAGATACGCTGCGAATGATATGCGTTCTTGTCATACCTTGCATAGAGCGATATACAGATCTAGCTGATGCAAGAGAAAATCGTGCTTGTCCTTGTCGTGAGATGGATGCGTTTCCTAAAGATAAAAACATATGTATTTCATGTTTTATGGTGAATGAAGATTTTCGTAATATACATTAATAGCATTATGCTAATGTCCTTTCAAAAGACTGCTCTATTCACTTGTGCGTAAAATCTTTTTAAAATAATAGTATTTAGGCGTGAAGCTTACGATTCCTTGTCAAGACAATTACTCAAACCACAAGATAATTTTTACTGAATATTGTACAGCTGGTAAATATATATATATATACGCTTTCAGTTTATAGATATATTGACTTGAGCTTAATAATAAGTCAACTCGTAGATATCATATGTGACAGAACCTCCTTTATGCAAAGCTAGGATACTCACATCAACGAACTCATGTAGAGCCGTCCAGGATCTGCCATCGTCAGTTGAGATATAGAGAATGTTTGGTTGTCTGTTGATATCTTGTCCTCGTGCCGTTAGATAAATTCCTTTCTGTGGTGAATATCATAACAATCGTCATATAGAAATTATATTTAAGCAAGTTCTGTCGTATTGTTAAGGCAAAGAAACTTTTCATTCTGGTTATTTCGCTTTAAGTCCTAGGAACCGTTTATTTATACAAAAACTTTAAGCTAGTACAAATAAATATAAAATGATAATGGTGTTTCGTTAAAATTTCAATATAAAGCCCGTGTTTCAACGTAAACATCTGTTCGAACTTTAAAGATAGATGGTACGGATAAAAACTGTTTGCATTACGCTGAAACACACACAACATGCAATATCCTCCTTATGTAACTGAGAACAAATAACCGTTATAAAGGTATACACCATGATAGCATACACAGAAAAATTATTTCAGAATATTAAGTCGAAGCTGACCAAGTGTGACGACAAAAATTGATTAAAAATATAACTTGTTTCTTAGAACAAGAAAAAACCACCTAATACACGACTTTATTTGGATCTGTAATAAGCAACTTAAATAAAGATTATTCTTGTTGTATGAGTTAAACGCCCGTTTCAAACGTTTTCGGTCATTTTCATAGGCGGACAGTTTACCTATACCATCGTTCCTGGGAAGATCCAGACTACTAAAATCTCACATAAAGATGCATGCTCGGTAGGAGGGCTCGAACACTTTAACCTAAATCTATGACAGGTTACAATGATTTCAAACACTCGATTACTAAGATGGACTTACTCGCAACTAAAATTATTTATGTCCTACAATAATCGAAAATATAATATCCTCACCTGCTCGTTCTGCATCCACTGCTGCACGATGTATGTCTGGTTGTTCGGAATGGCTACATCGTCACAAACACACAGAACATGTAGCAAGTCCAAGAACCGGTAATTCTAGATAATGGGAAATGTCTTTTTATGATTAAACTTAAAACATCAACTTAATATGTTAAATGGTAAATCAAAATAATCATATATTTACATCATTTAGCCTGACGGAGTATAGCTTGTCTTATCTTTAAACCCAGTTTCAATCCCTTTTGAGAGTTTGATCCTTTTTCACATCATAGATAATACGATAGTTCGGGAATACTAAAAAAATCATTTAGTTATCTACTTTCAGGGTATTTATTCAGCTACATTTTCTAAAACAAAACTTTTTCATGTACGGACTACCATATGATTAAGCAAACTATATTTATTGAAAAAAGTGATTAAATAGGAAAGGGCTATAATATTCTTATACATATTACCAGCAGTTTCGACAATTTGAACGTCACTAATGTTTACTATGCACATACAAAAGTATATGAAGAGACTTTGTGCAACAACGTCTTCAAATCCTGACGAATGCCTGTTACTGCATTGAGATTAATACAATACTGATACAATACAAATGTCGGATTTTGTATGTTTGTTTTAGCTGATGTTTTACTAGTTCGAGAGCGGTACTTACTTGGCTAGACTGTAGAAGAGCTACGAATTCGTCAATTTGCTGGTGTGATATTCTGTCCACTATTTTCCGTTTGTCTCGTATCAATTCTACTATCATCTGGGCAACATTCAAACCAATACCACCCTGGAAAATATACGGTAAGTTGTGTGTGATTGCGTCATCTGAAGATTGTCTCTGCACAATTCAAGGAAATACAACACAAATCGAGATTCTCAGAAACGTTACTGTTTAAAGACCTGAGCTTACCTCAAACAAGCTGGACATTTAAATCAAATATCGGAAAGAACAAATATAAAACTTACCTTTTGCGTAAACTGAGTTTGGAAAAACTCAATGTATTTCGCAAAATAAAGAGCATTCTTTCTGCTTTTGCCAATCATGTAAGTGTATAAGATTTCGTACGCTTCTTTAAAGACGTGAATAATGTTCTGTTCATCAGGTACTCCATCCAAAGGGAACTGCAGTATCTTCACTAGCAAATCGATCACCTAAAAAGAAGCGAAGAAATGGACATGAAAGAGAACATTGATACTATGTTGAAAATTTTATAATAATGCATTTGCATTTTACGTGTCGTGACCTTTAATGTCTTGCATTCACATACTTTCTATATATTGTTGTAGCTATCTAATGCTTTGAACTGTGGTGGACATTCTTATAGTCAAATATTCAATACATAGCTTCATCGAAAGGTCGCATAATAAAATGCCTATATGATATCTCGTTTTTGATTAAAAGCATCGGATTTCGTGATTACTGCTATATTATACTAATCAAGAAGAAGTTGAATCTCACCCTGAGATTTCTCATAAGTTTCTGTCTGTCCTTACTGGGTAGGTTGTTTACCATCATATAATTCTTCAGCTCGTCTAAGGCCTGAAAAAGCATCTGAACTGAAAGCCTGAAAGCCTGAAAGCCTACTACTATGATACATTGTGTACCTGAGGGTTTGGTCCAAAACTATTGTCTCTACATATAGATAAGAAAGTAATGTGGGACCAACATATGCAGCAACTTCCTGACAACTACAACTCACTGATGTGTAATATTTAGGAAATAGATTTTACTTTTGAGTGATATACCGTTTAGTTTAACACTGTGTGGAGTTTAGATGAGTAGTAATTTAATCACGAAACATTTTAACATCTAAACACGCCTGGCTGTATTTTATTCAACGATAACATATATGGGAACAATTTATTATTTCGATTTTTACACGTAGTTTTATCCAACTACCCCTAACAATGTAACTTTTATTTATAGACATATGGGTAACGCCAAGACCTCTGGCAACGAACGAAACACATCTCAAGAGTTTTGTGAAATGTAACCAAAAGGATCATTTTGAACAAAAATTGATTAAGGGAACATATTTCTAAATTAGTTATAAACATGTAGACAAACATAGAACATAGTGGTCATGTTCTTGGACAAAAAGTATTTGAAATATTTTGAAGCAGGTCGCCAAAGGAACATTCTAAGCCATAATGTTAAGATCTGGCCTATGCTTTAGGGAAAATGTATGTTGAACATTGCATCGAAGCCCTAAAGCTCATTCCCTACCTTAGAATTATGACTTAATGGAGTTTGGTGAAGGGTCGCTCAAAAATTTTTTTTTAATAAGGCCAGCCACTTTTAATAAGAATTCTTTTGAAGTATTGAAATTTTTGTTTCCATGCAAAAACCAGGATTCTGCATGGATAAACTTACTTTGAAAGTTACTGATAACGAACTATCCTAGGGTCATTACTAATAGGTTACAAAAGTATTGACCGATCGCTTTTATAAAAAATGTCGCTTGAAGCAAAATGCTAGCGTTATTCCAAAACATGTATGCTAAATGAAATACGTTTCATCTTAACATCAAATGTTAACGTGATATAATTTGCTCTGTATTTTAAACTGAAACAGCAGACACCAAAACAGTGTTTAAAGTACAGTTTATGAAAGCCCTCGAATAATAACGGCGCCAGTTGTGAAAAGTTAAGAGAAAAATTACATTCCTTCAAGTAACAAACAATGTTGAATTCATGATCTGTCAAATTGAATATGATTGAAAACGTAAACTTTCTTTTCGAGCAAATTTGTTTTTTTAATTGCACGTTGTGCTAAGAAACAAAGAAATACAACTATTTGACAAAGGTCTGAGACATTCCTCCGACGTGATTTCCGAGCAAAAGATTGACACATTGATTATAATAAATATATACGTCTGGCTACACTTTTTCTCTTTTAAAAAGAGATATTTTTGACATTATTGAGATTAAGATCAAACACAAGCGAGAGATTTAGTTATGATATAATAACATATAAACACTTAATGATTTCCGTTCTGTCATACTATTATCTTAGCAGAATTAAGTCGATATTTCATAACAGACTATTAACACAGGAAACATTAATTTTACCACAAGGATCTGATGCGTTTTCTTCGAGTTCAATGTAACACAACGCTGTCTCTGAAAAACACAATAAATAAGTATAACATAGAACAGCTTACAATACAGACACTATTCAAATATTAGTTGTTGTATAATCTTATTAGGCAGGCACAGAAGACCATTTAAGACTTCTTTGTCAAAGTTGATATATGCCTCATACATTAAATCATACTGTTACAAGTAAAAACTGAACCAAAATGTGTTTTGATACATTTATATCCCCGCTTACCGAAAAACAACAGATGGACACGTGCTGTCCTCTACATGTATAGCATTCATTAGTAAATATCAAATTAATTGTTAACCTGCAATAGGCGAAAAACCATAACTTAAGTTAGAAACTGCATAGCACTATCGTTACGGATTACTAGCCTTCTGGTGGCGGTAAGCCTTTTGTTTAACTTTGGTTGTATTCCCATAATTCACATTTATAATGTCCCCTTGTTCCGTTGAAATAGTACTACATATTTAACTGGACTCGGCTGCTTTAAGTAATCTGCTCTTCTCATTCAATATTAGTTAACTTGATTTGTATCTTGTTACTAAGTTTCCATTTCATTTTGTGTTACGTCCGTCACTGCTCGTATGTTACTAGCTTTAACTGTATTAACACCCTACAAGTTGTGTTTCTTTGGAATGAAATAGTACAAGGAAATGGCAAATTCCTGTACGATTCTGTGATAGTAATGGTCTGTGAGTTTGAACTTACATCTGTGATAAGGTTTTTGAGGAAAGGGACCATGCCAGCAACATAGTTGAATTCCCTGACTTGTATGTCCTCTACCATCTGTATAGTGAAGGCATCGTCATATTGGCTCTCACCACTAGCAGACACCTGATACATAAACAAGGACGTTTCCACTTTACCACGTTTTATATCAAATAAAGTAATAATTTACGTGTAAAATGTGATACCAAAACAAATGTAGGCTCAGAAATGGAGTAAATATGAAATACATGATGAAATAAATAATGCTTCAACTACTTTAATTTCGAATGTTATAACAATCACAATCCATAATCTTCAAGAAAATGTAACCGAAACAAAATAATATATAATATACACTGTTCATAGTAATAACAAATTGATGCCTTTTTCCAATTCAAACTGATGAACGTGTCCTGGCGTTTTAAAACTCAAAAGTTTTTAACTTAGTGTACCGAACAGTTTTAATTTAACGATCTAAACAATTACAATCTATAGTGTTTTGTTTCAAAGCATCGTAAGTTTCATAAAATACAAACGAGTCAACATTTCACATGCAAAATGAGTCTTCATAAGAAAGTTTTTCAGCAAAATCAATATACACGTTTCATAGAGACGCCTAAATTAGCTGAATTAAAACATTACAAATATGTATGCATTAGAAGACATTTAGACATTTAACACTTGAAAAGTTTAACTTCCATCTAAAACTTTATCTAATACCGGACGGAATGTAGCTGAATTAAAACATTACAAATATTTATGCATTTAGAAGACCTTATAGACATTTAACAATTGAAAAGTTTAACTTCCATCTAAAACTTTATCTAATACCGGACGGAATGTAGGACAAACAGCAGAGGGAAATCCCCTCAAATGATAGAATTTAAATTACTAATACAGATAAATAATGAGGAGTTTTTAGACATTTAACTTTCGTGCTTAGTTTGTTCATAACATCTGTTTTTTCAATGTTTGTAGTCAATTTTCAGTATAACATAAATCATTTTGAAATGCCAATCACGATTGAAACACATGCTTATGGAAGACAGAAAAAACAATTATTTTAAGAAACTGCATGCAATCATGGAATGAATAAAATCTATTTTCAAGCATACATTTTATACTAACGGTTATATTACAAAATTAAATCTGTATTTACAATCACGTTATAATAGTGAAGGATTTGCGTTATTGTATAATTATATCGGATTAAATATGTTTTTATTTTCGATACACACAATATTTTTAAATGAGTATATAGATAAATTAAGGTATATTTAATAAGACAACATGTTATAAAACTAAACTGTATATATATGTAGATATATCAAACTGAGCATTCAAGTTTAAAGAAGAATAGTATTCCTATTTCGCGTCAAACAGAATTTGACTTCGTTTTTTATGCTTTACACTTTCAAAACCCGTAAACTGTTTGCGCTGCTCCAATGCAGTTTACACTATAAAATCATAATCATATTTCTGTGAGTGTTTATAAGAATGGCAAAATATTCTATAGATATGGCATGAATGAAGCATTGAGAGACTAAAATTGGCAAGATATACCTTACACATAATTACATACTTGGCTGATGTATGTAATTTTTCCTTCGTTTTACACACATCTTCACTTTCGAACAAGCCTTAGATATGTGGTACCCGAAACTGATAGTTACATCCAGCCAATAAGATTAAGTTGTGATTGTTCGTCTCTAAAAGACTTCCGTATTTCTTAAAGGTCGTACCTAATACTCTGATGTAATAGCTTGTTAATGATCCATTGATTCAGAAACAGAATACAGTATACTATTATATAATGTAAAGGCAACACACATGATATAATTACATTTCAAATGAAAAAGTCTTTTTGTAGACACAACTATTCATTTAATAGTTTATGGAAAAATAATGTAAATGAATTAGCCAGTAAGCCTTTAATCGAGCAGCGAAAGATTGCATCATGCTGACTGTTAGATATAATGATATAATATTGTATTTTAGTATTCACGGTGCATAATGTGTGTAAGGTCTTATCTGAGACGTTTTGACGACAAGACAGATTCTTCGCACTAAATCTGATTTAGGAAACGAAACTGGGACATACATTTCAAGCAATCGCCTTTCTGATATATTATTTGCCGTTTCTTTCAAGTTCTCTTTTGGGTGATCCTAAACATAGTTTTTTCACGTGAAATTGCTATTAAACGAAAATATATGCATATTAATTTAATTCATTATAGTCTCAAAAGAATTTTCACAAGGAGTCCAAATAAGAAGAAATCGATCAAACGTTTTCTAGTACTGATTATTAAATTTCCTGAAAAAACTAAATGCTCTAATCACTCTCTATGGCCCCTGATTTGACATTATCATGCATTTCAAGCATTATTTGCAAGGCTTCAAAACATTTGCATTGATGAAAATCCTGATGCCGGATTGACTCAAGAGAAATCTGAATATTTTGTAACTCTTCGCTTGTAAAGCCAAGTGATAGTAATGATTCATAATGATATAACAAATTATGACAGGATAACAGCAAATGAACATGGATTTTATAGACCTCGATTTACTGATTGAAACATAACTGATAGGACAATGTATTGTTTTGGAGAAATGTACATCAACTTGCATTGCTCAGCGTTAAATAATGTTTCTACACACTTAAAAGTTTTGCTGAACAATCAAGCAGTTCTATGCCTATAAGATTATGAAAAATATACATAGACAGAATTCTTTTTTTCCTTATACCATGAATATTGAGAAAATAACAGTCAATTGTCTCTATAAGATGACCCAGCAGTGTTTCTTTTCATACTATCGCGTGAAACGCTAATATTATCTAATTCCTTTGATATGTAATTGCAAAAAGCTCAGATATTTTCCTTTGCACTAATAGGCACCGTGATCTTGGCATTCTAGATACAAATTACCTCGTGTATAACACTGACCTTCATGCTTTCAGCCTATACATACAGAATGTTAGTAAAGTAGACAGAAGATTAACTGTTGCCATAGATACTTCTTTATACTATTCTAACACTACAGGATACACAGAAAATGCATCCAAACAATGCTTAAATGAAATTCAAGCAAATACACTGTAAGAGATAAATTAACTATTGAATAAACTAAAAGACAATTACAAATTCAATTGTCATCGCATTTAAGATTTTCATAATTAAGCAAAAGAAAATGCAACAAGGTGATCCGTGTACTCACAAGTATCAATTGTGTTACTATTCATTGAGTAGCATTAAATCATCGAACTAATTTTGCAAAGTACATATAAATTCACGTGAGCTGCTCACCTGTCTCACCATCGCACTGTCCCACCTCAATCCTTTCAATGTTTGATCGTTGACATTTTCAACATCTCTAAACTTTTTACGAATATAGTCCTCGTCTTAATGAAATGAACATGTTAGATAAGTCATAATCTACGTTGCAAATGTATTAACATTTAACAAGTACATTTTAATGCAAGTTCTAGTATCAAATGTAACAGTTATAGCCCTGATACAAAATGCACTTTGCAAACATTTATTATTACACATTCAATATATAAGGAACATGAAGACTTATCCGATAGTATTGCTATTATAACAAACTAACATAAATATAACTATCAAAATGACTTTTCAAAACGGCTGAAAATATGCTTACTCCTATAAGACAAAATCACATTGACATTGCAAAGTAAATATAAATTGCAAATAATACTTGTAGCTAAACACTGTTAATGCTGCAAAGTCATTATGAAATTAAGTATAATAAATTTACCTTTCAGAGCATGAAGCCAGAAACCAGTGAGTACATGTTCTATTCTACAATAACTTTCAAATCTTATCTCGTCTCTCTCCTGTAGAAAAAATAGTAACATATTTAGGTTGAATTAACGATTAAAAACAGGAGGACCAAGATGGTTCATTATTGCTCACAGGCGTATATAACCTAACTGTAGCCCAATGTAACTTAAATTCAACATCAAACTATATCTCATAAGCACAAACATTCTGTTTCATCTTGGCAAGACAAACATTCAGACCAATTTACTTGATGATTGACCATAAATGTTTTAATCCATACTGACCAACATTCAATCTTGACCTCGAAATCATCAATACAAACACTCTGACCAATGTTCAAATTTGGATATTTAACGTGGCTTATAGAATGGTAACTTCTTGAATAGTAATAATTTCAAAAAAGTTCATTCATAGTCTATGTAAAAAATTGACATGCTATGCGATACATTTACGTAAACAAAACAGCCAGTTTTGAGCGTATGGCAATATTTACTGTAAATTACTTTCACACTTCATTTGATAAGAGGCCCAGGCTAGAAAGAAGTACATGGTCATCATTT
>JAUMHA010371256.1:0-13283 GCA_032359765.1 Saxidomus gigantea | reverse complement strand
CTGTCACTTCTATGGAAGGCCAAACCTGTCTTAACCCGCGTATACGGTTTATTACGTTATGGCCGTTCAAAGGATATCTTCATTCATGTATTAAAGAATGTATTCACATGGAACTGAGGCCAATGTTTCCAACCTCTTTTATTTTACCTAAAGACCCTATCAACTTTTCATACTGGTCGTAACTAACCACATAGGTAAAAGGCTAACTCCCTGGATTAGTCCTCCCATTTTATTCTAATACATGCGGTCAAAATTCCCCTGTTTATGTGTTGGCAGTTCTCAATTCAGCTCCGTGTCCGCCACCTTGTTTAACTACCGATGTGCTCGATTAAACCCGTAACTACGGATCTCCAGAGTTCCGGTTCAAATGTTAAACGAACGGTTCTCTGTATATAAAGTCCCGATTCGCTCTGTCGGAGTCATTCGCTCTCTTATGTTAAAAAATCGAAGTTATTTATAAACGTTACCCGATCGAGAGCCAGGTCTCTATATAATTCAAGTGGTCATGATGAGTCAAAATAAGATTGGAGACGTAGTTATCTCCTAAATAACAAGTATTTTATATCATTGTCGATTGTGTAGTTCCTGAAACATCAAGATCTGAAAGCAATATTGGAGAGTCACCCTTAATCAAGATGTCCTCCAGGATCCTTGGTCTGAATTCCATTAAATTATATTGATCAATTTAGTTATGCTTTGCAGTTATATGTGCTGTATACACGTCTGAATTGTTAATAAAGATGTCATCATTTGTTAACATGTACATAAAATTATTGTTGCTGTCATTGAATTATTATTGAATTCATTCAATAAATTATAGTGTGTATGTCAAACTGTGAATTCTTCCTTACTCAGGATCGCATAGCTTCTATAAATATTATGTACAATAACAATTGTCCGTGTAAGAGGCAGGCTGACCGGCGTGACAATACATATGTCTTGGCATAAGCTCGTATATGTCTTTCATGTACTCGATATTAACTATGCATAAACCTGAAGAGCTTTAAACATCACGTTGTTACAAGTTTCTCATTTAATTTGCAGAGAACTGACTGACTGAGTGGGGTTGTTTACCTTCGGTAGTGGCTGTTGCCATATGACCGAGCGTGGCTTACAAATTAATATTAAATAACATACATTTTGAATGGTAATTATACCATTTGCCACGTGTGGAAGTGCTTATATATTTCTCATATAACTACAAGCCTGTTAGTGTAAGCCTGCTTGGTAGTAGTTGGGACCTAATAACGAGTGTTTTACCATTCGTTTGTCTTAAAAACCATATATTTATATTTCTATGTACATATAGCGTAAAGTACTTGTTCTTAATTTTACCGTATTCATAAAATGTGTATAACTTTTTTATTTCAAACAATGATCTATTAGTGTGACCTCTCATTTTTGCTCCTGAAAAGAGCTATTCAAATTATTTACTATTTAGCTCGTATATTGAGCTAATAGGCTGCTTGAGCTGGCATGCAGAAACGGTGACCCAATTTGAACTTTTATTAAAGTTAATTTTTATTGGACGCAGTCGGGACAGGTGCCCGCTGCGCCATTGGTTGATTTACAGATGTGTGAAGTCTGTAAAGTAGGTAAATCCGTTTCTGCACACCTTGTCGTATGTAGGCAAGTTGGCCAGGTACCTAAAATAAGTTTGCATGTATTAAAATATGTTATTATCATAATATTGGTAAAACTTCTGTCGTTTTAAGTCAATTTCAATTACATGTAAAAACAATAGTGTAAAATTCTTCCTATGTTTAAAATGTACATCAAAGGGTGACTATATGCCTGATATGGGATCTAGGATTTCTTTTGCAGAGAACAGTAACATGCATCTATTTAAATAGGTGACATGGACACATTTGTAGTTGCCCGATCCAAACACCAAAACTATAATTGTTATAGACTGGTGTTTTCTTCACCTCAATACCACACCATTGGCATTATACAGTAACTGTACTGACGATGCTAAGACGGTATACAGTATTTCCTTCTCTATTGAAATAGCACTTTTTCATTTTATCGTTTGATTTCATCCTGTATAACCTGATCATTTTCTCTTAAAATGAAACCCGTTCAAGAAGGATAGAGAAATCTTCAAATTGCAGAAATAACATGTATCTTGCTTTTAATGACAGAAGAAGCAATGTGTTTTCTTATTAGATGCTCTCTTGATGAATCTAGACATTGATTTCTATGTTTTGGTTGAGTGGGGGAAGACTGGGAGTTTGATAAAGCAAAATGTTGTTTCAAAAAAAAATTTGCAGTTCTTATAGAAAATCGGAAATCGTTATTTTTGTCATAAGCTATACCAAAGAATGCAAAGGTAATGTTTTCTTCAAGGAGAACCTTAACGGTAACCCTATTAACGGCTTAATCTTAACTGAACAGAAAATGACATAAAATGACGACAATTATTCAAATCATGTAGCATATTTAGCATGTCGTTACATCAAAGCTATGAAAGATAGCTAAATTTCCCATTTTGATCACAGAGGTGCTACTGTTGCATTTAGAAAGTATTGCATTGTCGGTATGATTTAAGGCCCGTATACACAGCAAACCTTGATGTATAAACATAAGCTGTACATTTTAAGGTGTATACCATGACCGCATACACAATAAAGCATGGTTTATGTAACATTTTGTTTCCAAAAAAAAGTATTTCGCACAGTGGAAACTTTAAAATCTTCATACTATATGTTCGTTTTGTAACAATTAATGTTGCTAGTAGGGATATTATCTATAGAAATACGATGGGTGAGATCCTGGACAGCCAAAACGAATAATAATTTTCACTGTTTTCATTTACAAAAAAATTTAAATATCTAACTAATTTCATAGTCAATATGAAAACAAGCAATATTTTTTCTGCATTATTTTATTCAATTTCTAACTATTTTTTTGTCTATATTTTCGCCATAATTATAAACTTTCACTGCACTGGAATTTTTATCTAATTATGGCGCTGTCATCTGGGTAATAAAAAAATCTATGTGTGTGGTTGGTACAGCAAGCTTGACAGGACAGGACTTTCTCTATCCCAAAAATGAAGTATTAACCTCCAAAAAAGTATACGGTCGACCCATCTACATAGTAAATTTTGCTTCATACATCAAAATTCAAAAATGCAAGGTTTACTGTGTATTATGGGCCTTTACCATAGTCAAATTTATAAATATAGTTACTTAACTATTATCCCAGGATATGTATTAGGGCTATAGTATGGCAAGTCGATTAAATGTTTTACCCAAAAGAGAAGATTTAGGAGTCAACATCTTACAGAGATATCTGTCATGTTTTGAAAAAAAATATCATCCGATAAATGATATGCATTTCAACAATATCTTTCCCACTTTCAACGTTCATCTTTGCAAGAAATTCTTTTAACAGCAGAGAAATATTGTAACTATACAAAAATATTCTTCAAGTTATAAAGGTACTTTTGTGTAATCCTATACCGTTTCCATACCAGACATAATCACATTGACTACATAGAGATATCTCTTTTCATTTGAATGATATCTGTCTGTCATATAATGATATCTTTGAAAGTGATAATACTACATGTATCATAATATTAAACGTATCTCTGTGTTTTAAAGACGTCTGTTTTAGTTATTGACGTCTCTAGTTCATCACAAGATATCCTTTAAAACGGTACATTGTTTTCTATTTTCATAAACTTTTAGACTCAAGAATCCCTCTGGTAAAATGAGGGATATCTCTGTGACATTGAGATATATGACACAGAGCTATACGATTATATCTAAGAGATATGTTTAACTTCTAGTATAAATCGCAACATCTTTTAGTGTCACAAAGATACTATGACATAACAGATATCTTTCTGTTTTTATAATATCGCTTTCAATAGTGAATATAACGATCTTACCAAGTGCAGCAATAATAAAATGTACGATTAAAATAACACAGTGATATTTTAACATTTATTTGCATATAGTTTACAATTTTTGTTTTTCGGTACTTTTTATCACACGCTATCAGAGATATCTTAGTAGGTCTAGTACTGTGAAAGGAAGTACAATGTTATACTATTTGAAATCGAAATTAAACGCTTGGAAAACTATTTATTGATTAAAAGTGGAATTTTACCAAAGGTTATAGGTACTTAAGGTGATGTATTATTATACAATGTATCATTTAAGGACGTTGCTGTTTACACTAGGTCAATATCTTCATGATAATTTTATCATAATCTGTAAACATTACGTCTCGTGTAAGTTTGATATGAAATGTAGATAGTACACAAAATCATAATGAAAAATATACATGTTCCCCATATCTTTAATTAGATCACGCTTTATATATATTTACCATTTAGCAATTAAACACACTAATACAGTTTGCAGGTACAGCTTTGACTTGAATCGACAATGGATGACTGCTTTCTTGTGCTCTACATTGTAACAGCTGTCTTATTTTGCTTCACCCTGCTGGTTTCAGGCGTTTTGATCATGCTATGGTGTGGGTATGTACTTGCTTAAAGTTTCATGGTTATATTTGCTCAATGAAATAAAATAATGAATTTACGCACATTTTAATGATAGAACCGTGGTCTATTTACTCTTAGATGATACTAATGTATGCCCAGGTAGTTTGTTCACGAAAAAGTCTTGTTAGGAAATGTCTTGTTTTTGTTGCAACATCATCAAAAACAGTTATAAGCTATATTCATTACAAGAACATATTTAAAAGATTAAAAAGTGAAGTAAGAACTATTTTAACATCATGCTGGACATGGTCTATCTTCTCGCCGGGGTAAGTCTTTTTTGTTAGAGATGGCCATATGAATTCGATGAAATGTCATATTGAACAGGGACATGCTTGCAACATGCGCATCTTTTATGTATATATGTTGAATTCCAGGCTGTAGTTGCCGAACATTAAGGTATATGAAATAGTAATCAATGGGCAATAATTCCGTAATAATCATACTGACGACGTGTGTATGTGCTCTTGATTGAGAAGCAGTGCATGAAGTTTCAATGAATTCAGGTTCCTGAGAAATAAGCGGACAAAAATATGGGACGGACGCAGACCGTTACAATTTCACTAAGGCGTGGGAGGAGAGGGCAGCGGGGGCGAGGGGGTAATAATTGGTAGCAGTGATTGTACCATCCAGTCATTCACCGCGATTATTGACCTTATACAACGTGTTAACAGTCTGAGACTCTTGTTTATCAGATATATGTTGATTAATTTTGCAAAGTAAAGTTATGCTACTGAACTCAACTCAGCTTGGTCAAAACATTGTTTTATAAAAGAAACTGTTGTAGAAAGTCATTTTAACAGAAAACATTTAGTTGAAAAGATGAATATTATATCTATGATTTTGAAAAGCAATACTATTTTCAGGCGGATAGACATTCAGATGAAAAAGAGAAAGAATTACAGAAAATTTGGAAAGGACGTAGAAAACTGTACAGTCGAAAGGTAATTGCACTTAAGGTTCATGTAAAGTGTTTGAAATAGTCCCCAGCATGAATTGGTATTTCAAATGTGTATACATTACTAGCAAAACAGCCATGTTTGCATGCATTAAAATGTTCGGTAAAAATTGTAGAAGCTTTCTGTAGAAACTGTTTGATTAAGAAAGTTGTTTGTGCTTTATACATCACATACTTCCAGTACCAAGGGTAATTTAATATGTAGAAAACACCAAACTTTTTTTATTTCAAATCTCATTACTCAAAATTTATTATTTTAATTTGCACAATATACTAATCTAGCTACTACGAGTAATGAAAAACAATAATAATAGTAAATTGCAAAATACCAGCACAGTTTATTTGTTTTTTGACAGTTCTGCTTTCATTTTCCATTCGAGTTTTTCAGCATATTTTAAAACATTCATTGCTTGTTTTAATTTCGCTTCTCGGAATAACTAGATAATTATATTGTACACATAAAAATTATTATGTTTGAGAACAATTATTTTGAATAAAGGAGGTTGATGCTTTATACATATCAGGTCCTAAGTAAAAAGTAAGTGATGTACTGGAAGCAAATATTCACTGTAGAAATCTTCAACTGCTTTTTCTGAACAATTTGATGTATGAAATAAGAGGCTATTTTGTTTATAAAGTATAAAAAATTTGAAAATCAAAATTAATGTTGGGGACCATTTCAAACACTTTATATGAACCTCAAGAACACACAATTCACCAGAACAAGTGACCTGTCTAAAACAGTTACAATATTCGAACAGGAAGTCATAAGAAGGCAAAAAAGTAGTTGCTATTTTATAGGTGTGAAACTTTTATTGTATATACATGTAACAGGCCTCTTACACACCCTATGTATTAACAGGTTGTCCATACACGTTACGAGCATTTCGTGCAATTCATGTACCTGTAAAATTGTTCCTTGTACTCGTTATTTGACTTTAAAATTTGTGTTTTGATTGGTTCACGCACCAGTCTACTTGAGCGCTATGCCTTTCTGATTGGTCTTTAAGTTCCGTGGCGGGAATATGTTTCTATATATTTGACAATTCCGCCTTAGAACGGGGGCACGCTCGGTCATATGAAAGTGTCAAGTACCGAGGATAAACAAACCCACTCAGTCAGTCAGTTGAACGGGGGAGTCGAACTGTTGTCATAGACGGTATAACTTCCACTGTTTTTACTTTTTCAGTATGTTAGGGCTCTAAATACATTTTATATTTTGTGGCCGCTGGGGAGTTGTTATGTACAGAGTTCATAAAATATAATTATGATGTAAAAATATTTGATCTTCGTCTAATATGTAGAGTTTTCTGTTCTCTGTGGAATAAGCAAAATTCCTCATAAGAGACTTATATACCCCTTTACGGCCGTTACATACATACACACGCAAATCAGTTTGTATAATCATGCAATACTACTTGTATAGATTAAAATGCCAATTTTCTCACATAGTATGAGAAGTATAGTTTCATTCACTGAATTAAACAAATAACGTTATATACAAATAATTCAGTTAAATGTTTATGTTCCATATGAATTTGAATCCATTTTACTCAGTTGGTAGACTACAGCGTAATGTTATATCAGCCCAATTGAATGCCGGGGTCGTTTACATAGTTCTTGTCGGGCATTTAGTGAACAAAATACTACTTTTTCTTAAGCAGCTTTTCCGCATTGCTCATTGTGGAGACTTCTTTCAATTTTCCAGCCTAGAAACATTGAGTGCGCAACTGAAAGTTGAAAACGAAGAGAAAGAAGATGCTCTAACACGGTAGGTTTAGCTAAAGCATTTGTTATGACCCGCATTTTGTAACAATGCATTTTATAATATCTGTTTCATGAACTAACTCATCTGAGTATATTCTTTTGAGAATGTTTGGACATTTGTAAATTCCTGATAGTATTCTGACCAAAGTTCTTTGAATAATTATTTTCTCTGCTAAAATGTCAGAAAAAGATCTGTTTATCTTCGCGTCAATTTATTAAGTACATGTACATTTAAAAGTTGTAAAGCCATCTCTTGATAAAAAAAACTTTAGCATTCGCCTTGTTGATGGGTTTTTAAGTTTCGTTCTGGGAATATGTTCCTACTTATTTGACAATTCCGCCTTGGAGCGAGGGCGTCGGAGTGTTATTAAAGACGGAATAACTTCCACTTTTTTAAGGACTCTAAATACATTTTGTATTTTGTAGCACCTGCAGAAGATCTGTAGAGTTATTATGTACAGAGTTTATTAAATATAATTATGATGTAAAAAGTATTTGATCTCCATTTAATATGTAGAGTGTTTTGTTGTCTGTGGAATTTAATTTAGTGTTCCCATATTCGTAAGAAACTTATAAACTTCTTTACGGCCGTTACGTACATTACACATGCAAATTAGTTTGTATAATCATGCAATACTATATATTATAATGCAAATTTTCTTACATATTATGAGTAGCTTAGTTTAATTCACTGATTATTAAACGAAAACGTACACATAATGCAGTAAATGTTTTTTTTTTCAATATGAATTTGAATCCTTATTACTCATTTAGTAGACTACAGCTTAATGTTATATCAGCCAAAATAAATGCCGGATCGTTTACATCGTTCCTATGAGGCATTGAGCAAAATACTACTTTTTTCTTAAGCACGAATACGTTTTTCCGCATTACTCATTGTGGAGAGTATGTTTTTCACTTTTCTAGCATCGAAACACTGAGTGCGCAACTGAAAGTTAAAAAAGAAGAGACAAAAGATGCTCTTAAACGGTAGGGTTAGTTAAAGCATTTGTTGTGACCTGCATTTTGTAACAATGCATTATATAGCACAGAATACCTTTTCTGTTCTGTTTCATGGAATAACTCATCTGATTTTATTCTTTTGAGAATGTTTGAATATTTGTAATTTCCTGAGAGTATTCTGTCCAATGTTCCTTAAGGAATTATTTTCTCCACTAAAATGCCAGGAAAAGATCTGTTTATCTTCGCGTCAAGTTATTAAGTACATGTACATTAAAAAGTTGTAAAGACATCTCTTGAAATTAAAAAAACTTTAGCATTATGCCTTTTGGATTGGTCTTTAAGTTCCGTGGCGGGAATATGTTCCTGTATATTTGACAATTCCGCCTTGGAACGGGGGAGTCGAACTGTTGCTAAAACTTCCACTTTTAACAAAAGCTTTTTATAGTATGTTAGGGTTATAAATACATTTTGTAGTTTGTAGACGCTGGGGAAGATCTGTAGAGTTATCATGTACAGAGTTCATTAAATATAATTATGATGTAAAAAGTATTTGATCTTCATTTAATATGTAGAGTTTTCTGGGTTTTTTTTTAGGAATTTAATTTAGTAATCCCATATTCGTTAGAAACTTATAAACTTCTTTCCGGCCGTTACGTACATACACGTGCAAATCAGTTTATATAACCATGCAATACTATATAAAATAATGCAAATTTTCTTACATATAATGAGTAGTATAGATTAATTCACTGATTATTAAACGAAGAAACGTACACATAATCCAGTTAATGTTTATGTTCCATATGAATTTGAATTCATATTACTCAGTTAGTAGACTACAGCGTAACGTTATATCAGCCGAATTAAATGCCGGGGTCGTTTACATTGTTCCTGTGGGGCATAAAGTGATCGAAATACTACTTTTTCTTAAGCACGAATACGTTTTTCCGCATTGCTCATTGTGGAGAGTATGTTTTTCACTTTTCCAGCATCGAAACACTAAATTCACAACTGAAAGTTGAAAAAGAGGAGAAAAAAGATGCTCTTAAACGGTAGGCTTAGCTAAAGCATTTGTTGTGACCCGCATTTTGTAACAATGCATTATATAGCACAGAATACCTTTTCTGATCTGTTTCATGAAATATCTCATCTGAGTTCATTAGTTTGAGAATGTTTGAATATTTGTAACTTCCTGAGAGTATTCTGTCCAATGTTCTCTGCAGAATTATTTTCTCCACTTAAATGTCAGGTAATGATCTGTTTATCTTCGCGTCAAGTTATTAAGTACATGTACATTAAAAAGTTGTAAAGACATTTCTTTAAATTAAAAAAATACTGTTTCCAATCAAACTAAAGCCATAATTCTCCCTTTTTGATAAGTCTCATCAGTTGGCCTCTATCGGATGACAAACGAATTCTACAGCATAGTGAACATAGTTTTGTAAGGACCAGGTGGCAACCATATACCAGAGTTGTAGCGTTTACATCGGTTTCGAATTGTATCTTTTACTAAGTTACAAAAACTTAATCTGGGCAATGTGTTCATTTATGCAAACGAATCTGGATGACCTTGAGTATGACCTTCTAGAGTTTATCATTCACGAATTCTACAACTTAAACCCCTACACCGAAAAGTGCAATTATACTCATGTGAGTAATATTTGAATATCATGGCTCTCTTGTAATCGGATTTCACAGGTTTCAAAAGCAAGCTGATGATTTGGAAGAGGAGAGGTCTAGACTATCGATATTGAGTGCAGACCTAAAAATAGAAAGAGAAGAGAAAGAAGATGCTCTGAAACGGTAGGCTTAGGTAACATATTTGACGCCCTCTGTATTATATGAAAATTAATTATACAGTAAACAAAACTTAGTTACGGTACTTCCTGTAGCACATTAATGGATGTGATAGTTGGTGCCTGTTTAAGAACAATACACATTTTCATGAAATTGCAAATTGAATTTATTAAATAAATACTTTCAATATTCCTCAGGATTTATTAAGACTATTTCGACAATGGTTGTGTATTTCTAATTCCCCCGAGTGTATGTTCCAAATGTTTGCCTGTTCGAAGCTTTCTCTCTTTATTTACTAAAACTATAACGAATTATATATGTTTTACTTCTTTTCAATTTATAATGTACAGATTTAAAGGCATTTGTTTACACAAAAAAAATTTACGTTTGAATTAAACGAAATCGGCAGTGTAGTATGACAGAATACAGATTAATGCCAGAGCGGCATCTGCCTGTCTCCACAATTTTTTCTTCGGTGCGGGCACTTGTTAGAACTCCAGTGAGTGATCACTGAGAGTAGTTGATATGAGCTGTAGGAACTTGTTCTACAATCATCTAAAATAAAATGTTTAAACTAAAATACTAAAATAAATGCTATATGTCTTTCTTTGAAGTGTAAGGATAATTATATTTACACATGAAATGCTTTCTAAAATTATTCTTTATGTGTATTCGTTTTTATCTAGCCTAAGTGCTATTATGTCAAGTCGGTTGAGGGACGGGAATCCAAACGTTGTCGACCTAAGCGATCAAAACCGCCCACTCAAGATAGGGGAACAGTTCTCTGAACTCTATGATAATCAATGGACAGATGCATATGGGGCTGTTGAAACGTTCTGTGACCAGACAATGCAAGAATCTGACATCATTTTGATGCTCTTGTATATTTTAGAGGTGATAATTTGTGATTCTAGAAATACATTATTACTTATTTACAATGTCATATCGGTTTCATAAACAAGACTTGTCGTGACTTCTTCCTGTTAACATTATCTTAATCAGAATATTCTTGTACTATTGTGTTCTTTGAAATACTTGAAATGTTTATACAACATTTTATACACATGTCAATGTAATTAGTTAACATGAATATAACGAACATAATATTAGCTTAAAACGGTATTGGCAGTTTGGTCATAATTTCATGTCCTGGTCGGGACCTCTAAACTACTGGAAGATAGATTAGATATATATTCTGGAAACGATTCCTAAAGTTGTATAAAGGCAAAAGTATTCTGTTATTAATCAATTAATTAACTTTTCTCTTTTTTCCCATTGCTTCTCAACTGAATGAATGTAGATGTTGATCAATATTTTACATTCCAGCATTGTTTCATGCATTGCAAAGGGAAAGCAGACCAACAATTGTTTCGTATGAAAGAAAACGTGAGCAATATTGCCCATCAGATAACGAAAGTAAGTACATGTACATTATCCTTCGGAAACAATAACATTTTACATAATTCATTGTAAACGAAAATAAGACGGGCGTATTTCTAACGCGAAATGATATGTCACTAGAAGTCTTTCCCAGAGCGATGTGTACATATAAACGACGCAATAAATTATTAGGCGGTCTATATCACAATTTAAGCATCAGATAACGAAAGTAAGTACATGTACATTATTCTTGGGAAACAGTAGCATTTTACACTAATCCATTGTAAACGAAAATAAAATGGTCGTATATCTGACGCGAAATGATATGTCACTACAAGTGTGTCCCAGAGTGATTTGTGCATATCAACGACACAATGAATTATTAGGCGGTATGTATCACATTTTAATCATTTAATGCGTCAATATCAGGCCATACTTGTTCATGAGCATCTTATCTACTTGACGTGACTTCCCAACGAATGACATCAGAAAGCACATGCCTCGATTAAGTATGCTTTAATATGGCTCTGTTCCCTCTTTGTGTATGCAAAATAACTGGTGATGGTCGAGTATATTTTACGGAAATGCATTTAGTTTTTTCTACCATTTGTACAATCTGTAACTACATTTTGGAATATACACAAAGAAAAAAGTTAAGCACCCCCTCAAATTTTAGATTGACTTATCTAACGAAGCTTTATCATGAAAGTACCGTCAAATTGAGCAAGGGAAAACGAGTGTAATCCGTAACAGCAACCCTCTGGCAAGCAGAAAACGGCAAAAGTGTAATAATATGTTGGGCTTTTCAGGTGATATTGTTGAACAATGAACGGGTGCCGTTTTATCCGAAATCAAAAACACATTAAAATATGGAGTTGCAGAGGTCATAGGAAGATTTCAGGTGGCGAATTAGAGTAAAAATGCAATTTTGAGTCTTCAGGTGACATCCGTACTTCATACGCTCAGTAGCCGAGTAAACCTTCATGGGCCTGGTCGACCATCCTAACCCTGACTATTCTGCCTCCATATGAACCTCGGATCTTTTTAAAGACAATCTGCTTACACTCGCATAATTTTCTGCTGTCAAAAATTAAAGAATTAACACTAAATCGTAAAATGCTACCTAGATTATGATTATGTACTATTTTACTTAAAATAGGGAGCTAGGATTTATTTGTAACATCTAGATTTCAAAATATATTTATGTGGTAATAACGGGTCTGGTAACAAATGTAATCCGCCAATTATCCTGTCTCGGCTTGGTGCATAATTTCATTAGGGTTACATGGGTAACACGCTCTTAATTGATCGTTTATTTATATAGTTCGCAAGTTGGCCACTGCAAATCGTTCAAGTAAAAGTATCTTTTTAAGTTTTAATTAGTTTTGTTACGACGAGTTGTGATAAATAATAAGTTATGTATAACATTTGGCTTCGTGAAGAAAACAAAAATAGGGGCGATGAAGATTTGAGAAGGTGACGATAGTTGTTGAACAGTTTGCAGAGTATTTATTTCATTTGCAGTTAATGTGTCACCTTTTCAACTGCTTTATTTAGTTTGGTTCGAGGAGTTCTGAAAATTTGATATTTATATGTAACTTCCGGACTTGTAAAGGAAAATAAATATGGCGCCGATCGAAAGTTATAGAAGGTGCCATGACTTGTATACCAATTTGCAGATTAACAGGTGAATTGTGTGTTTTTTTTAAAGAATTTACATAATTTGCAGTTAATGTATCACTTTTTCAACTGCCATATTTAGTTTTGTTCCAGGTTTTCTGAACAATTTTAATTTATATGTAACTTTCGGACATGTAAAGTAAAACTAGAGCTATCACTAAATGTGATTAATACCCCCAAAAGGATTGCTTTATAAACTGAAGAAGTTCGTAGTAACAT
>JAUMHA010371245.1:0-13285 GCA_032359765.1 Saxidomus gigantea | reverse complement strand
GATATGGGGAACTATTTGTGATGATTCGTTTGATATGAATGATGCAAAGGTGATGTGCCGCATGATGAATCTTAGGTAAGTGCACTAAACTTTTTAACTTTTGTTGATTTTCTCACACTATTTTGTATAGATAACCTTTTGAATGATTTCGGGATAAAATATTTGTTTATTGTATTATCTTTTTGTAAAATTAGAGCATCGACGTACATGACTGGGGCATGGTTTGGACAAGGGATAGGTCCAATATACGCACAAGAACTAAAATGCAGGGGATATGAATCACACATTAAAGACTGCCCATTTGTGTCCAATGTACAGTGCACCAATGCAAGAGATGTTGGAATAATATGCACGGGTATAATGTTTCTTCTATTAATGATTTTGCTGTAAATTCGTTTGACCTTATTCAGTCATGGAACCGGAATAAGCGCAAACTAGCTACTGGTTTTAAAAACTCTTCTTACAGTAACGTTTTAAATCCTTGAAATAAAATACATTGGTGAAGTTTGGACTCAAGAGACAAGTATGTAATCGTATTTATTTAGTGTATCTATCGTCTACTTTCTGTACATGTAACTGTTTTAAAGACAAATCAAATGATAAAAATAGACATTTTACAATTATGAAAGATATTGGCAATGTATGTTTAAAAGACGTTATATGAAATTTGACTTAAAGTACACAATTACTAAATATATAGACGGCATTTATTTTTCTCAGTGAACTATCAAGTGAACACTTTATTTTATGTTTTCTTGACAAAATTATCAGGACAATTTACAACCATAGAATTTCTTATCCCCTATGCGGAACCCTATACGGTACTGCCAACGGTAATTTTTACAACTGAACCGCAACCGGAACCAATTAGAACCGCTACCGGACCGGGAACGGACCGTACAGGACTGGACCGTTATAAATCATTAGAACCCATTGTAACCGTTCACCGCAGTTAAAAATAGCATTTACCAACTGAAACGAAGCGTTACTATGACCGTTGCCATCACGTGGTAATAAGCGTGAGAATTCACAAATCAGCATTTAGGAAGACGTGACATGTAAAGCGGTTATCTGAAATCAGGTTTAAGAATCGATTTTATGTGAATGTTTAATTTGTCATATCTGTAGTTAATGACTGAAAGTAAAATCAACAGTATTAAATCACAATACATAAGTGTGCTAAACTTTAATGCTATAAACATTAATGTCCTAGCCTTGTACACGTATAATAGAATCTAAAGCACGATGAGACATACGGCAGAAAAAATGTCAAGCGCTATATCAACTGGCAGTCGATAAGTTTCGGGAAACAACAGTTCGGTAGTATCCGTAAATAACGGACAGGGTCATAAATCGTTGATGTCCTTAAATATTGCCTAAGGGAGATATTGAACTTGCCGCGTAACTTACAATTTCTACCAGAAGATAACATTAAACATTATCATTCACATAATAATAACAATAATGATAATAAAAATAGTAATGTTTAAACTAGAGAACACTATTTCATTACAGTCGCATGTTCAGTCATTAATGAATTTAATGTAGATAGCGGATGCTGGAAATAGAATTTGTTGGTAGTAATTGTAGACAATAGTCACATAATAATCCAAAAGCTACAAAATTCGTGAATTTTGTCGTAACTATGGGAATGACTCTAGTCTGCACTTGTTTTATCTTTGTATTCGGCTGATCCCTTTACGCGTGCGGAATGTTTGCACGTGAAAATTGTTGAAAATTGTTAAAAATTGTTACCCTGTCATTTTCAAGTGCAGACGCACACGGCAAGTCTGATGCAAAAGCACAGTGTGCTTTAAAAACTACATGTCCCCGGTAAAAATTACGCCAACTTGTTTATTTTGCGATCTTAAATTCCCAATCAGTTATTCCTGATATGATAAAGACTGACATTTGATTTCGGTAGGCGTTTTTATTAGAGAACTAAAACTATTTCCTTTTCAGAATATCAAATAGATTTTACATACTATACTAAACGCTTGATGTTGAATGCCTTAAACAGTATGTGATTTTTCATTTTCAAACCATATTGTTCCTTCAAAATTGCAGCTGATTTGTAACATTCTCTACATTGCTTGAAAATATATTTAACATTTCTAAATAAGGATTTATTGTGAAAAAGAACCTTTTTCTTTTCTGCAGTAGAATTTTACAGATGTTGTCAGTTAATACTCTGCACACAGACCAAACCTTGCGTGTTTTTTGTTCTCTTTTTGCTAATGTAATAATCAGTTTATTTCGTCGGGAAGAAATAAAAGACATAAGATACGAGTAATAAGACTACCTGGTTTTTACCTGTGTATTAACGCTATTAAGTAATACACGTAATATTATGGCACGTGACTTCTCTTATCTGTGAGATATTGGCCTCTCGCCTAGTTTGCATAAGTAATTGTGATTGACTGGAAGCCCCTCAAGCGTTCAAAATTGAAGATACGTTACTAAAAGGATTTTTACATGTAACTAGAATATTGAACAAGCAACTTTTATGAATGAGCATTTATTAAAATTAAATGAAGTATGGCAATAGTGTAAATGATGACATGAGTCACAATTATCTTAAAAATGAATCTAATACAGTAACTGTGGAATATGAATGCACAAGCCCAAGTACAAAACCTTACATCACTCCGATAAACATGATAAAGAGATAGTCTTACTGTTTCCACTTCGAATGCAAACCGATTTTACAGGTTGACATTTTAAAGTTGTCTGCCTTCTACGTCTCAGTTTGATGTGCAAATAGCTGGGAACACATCCCCAACAAAATGTGCTCGGAAATTTTAAACACAATAAAATCCAATATTTAAATGCATTCATGATTTAACATTTACCTATCTACACACCTGCATCAATCGGTGAACTATGAAAATGAATGGTGTATCATGCCGCATGTGTGAACTTGCATGTATAGGTTTAAACATACAGATTTGAATACAGTGGTGAGATTTTTCATAAAATGTACGGTTTTCATTTAACTTGATCTCTTAAATCTTCAATTTAAAGCTGATTTAATAAGATCCGTTGTATGACCAGTCAGGTGATAATTCATTAATATGTTTTAATACCAACTGGTAATTTACCACCTCTTTTCAACTTCATATTGCTTTCTTTTCCTATAAAATAGCGCTTAACGTTGTCACTGGTTAACGAATTTCAAACAAAAAAAATACAGTAAACAGAGTCAGCCAATCCGATCACAGAACCGCTAGAACCGATTGAAACGGATTGCGGTCATCGGTCCGGTGAACGGTCCGGTGAACGGTTATGGACCGATATGACCGAAACTAAACGCAAACGCAAACGAACCGCTACCGGAACGCAACCGGAACGCAACGGTAAAAATTACCGTTGGCAGTACTGTATAAATAACAACCTCATTACTCCTATCATTACTGATAAAGCAACAAAAATAGTTCTTAAGATTATTTCAGATAAAACTATTTGATAGTCTTTATCAACATCAGTAACATAAGTTTATTTGATATAAATCGAAACAATTATTAAATAAACAAGTCTGCAGTTCGTCACACCATTAATCGCGGAGTACTACTCAATCAGCAAAAACAGTAAAAATAGAAATGGTAATCCACAGTTTCAAAACTGTGGACTATTTTTTATTTCACTGGGGAAACTCTATAGTTCGCTGGAAAACATAAAATAAATATTCATAATTACAGAATGTTCAGAGATCGAAATAAGCAATGGATATGCGATAGACATATCTGCAAATGGCACCGAATTGACAACAGAGTGTAATAATGGATTCGCATCAAATGTTACAACAAGTACATGCATGAACGGGAAGTGGTCACCATCGTCTATCACTTGTAACTATGGTGAGTACAACATCATTTGATAGATGTTTTTCTAATCTTAACACTGCGTTGTCTGCTTAATTCTATTCATGGCATCAACAACTTCTCTGAACAAAATCTTGAATAAGCTTATAGCTTCCAGTTCAATCCGCGTTTGCATTGTGTGTTAATTTAGAATATGTTTAAACTAACAACTAAACAATTATGATTTCGGGTAATAACTGGTATATTTTTTGTATATGTACGTCGGTTTTTGTGTGAGTGAGCTTACGTGTGTTTCAAGTGTAATTTTTCTTTCTTCTCTGATTATTTGTGCACTTTCAGAAAATATTTCCATATCTTCTCTTCTCTGTTTTAAAATATTTCGAGGAAAACTTTATGTTGCATATGCCGATTTAATTGAGAAATAATTATAATCTCATTGTGGCATTCAATGTACATATTAACAAAAGGAATAAATCACAACTAAAAGTTTCAGGAAAGGGTAAATAGTCATTATTTTTTCTGCGTGCAGAATTTTGGTGTTGTCTTGTTTAAATGATTTTGATACACATTTGATTTCAGATATCACAGACATTCGACTAGCGAATGGAATAGGCTTATACGACGGTAGGATTGAATTGCTAGTGAATGGCACATGGGGGACTGTATGCAGCACATCATTTTCATATTACGAACTGATGGCAATATGTAATATACTGTTCGGTACAACGTACGTATTTCAAATCCCATTTCTCTGATGTTCACTTTAACCAAGAAAAATGTGGTCATTTACTACTGTGACATGACTGCTCATGGTTTGTTTAGTCGTAAACTATGGATGATTAATCTTGGGAAAATAAACGTGTGTCAAATGTCCTCCTTGCAAATTTGATTAGGGAACACCTTATAAGCGTTTCAAAGTATTAACCCGGAAGAGACGAATTTACTATTTACATGTTCTTAATAATATGGTTTTTATGGTATATAGAATTTATCACCCTATTTAAGCTTTGAAAGTAAACATAAAACCAATTTATATTGTAATATTCTATTGAAACTTGCCATTGAAAATAGCGTTATATATTTTAGTAATTTCCAATTAATGTCAACTCAAATGTGATAAAGTATTTCAAACTCATTGAGACAATCTCATACCCGATTTATAATACGCACAAATAATACTTTGAAAGCGCCTTCGTGATTCCAACGGTATTAATGCCGGATAAGACGATAAATAAATTATATGCTCCAGACAACCAGGTTAAAGTTTTCCATAGCGACATGTTTTTTTTATTTAATTAGGTTTTCCTATCTTATTATTAAGTATATATTAATATAAAGCGGACTTAATTAAACTATAGGCTAGGATATATTAAATGTTCTTGATAAATGTCTTTCCTTTCAATATCCTGATTAATTTCGTTGTTGTGTTAAATATCAAGTATCTCTGTGGAACGGTTTTGCCCTATGTTCTCTCCATGTTCTCTCGTGATAAATGAATTATTTCAAAATAATGGAAGGAAGAGGTAGGTTGTTAGACACTAACCCTCTATCACATGACTGTGTAAAGTATAAACTCAATGCCTAAATATTCAAATGCATATGTGTTAAATTCCAGAGAAGCAACATTTTATATTTAAATGTTAAGTAATTTATTAATTTGCCCAGCTTGATTTATTGTTCTTTGATATAGCAGTTTCTTCGCCCTCTATCACTGTGTGTAACGTAAAATAAATCTCTTCAACCGTATTAGAGTTTTTATTCGTAGATTATTCAAAAAGGGGAGAGTTTATACTGCACAAAGTATATGTATCACGATATATGACTGTTACGTAATCATATACTAGACATGTATAATTTCATCAGCTAAAGGGAGATAAATAAAAAATGAGATAAGTTTGAAGTTGAGTTATGGTTACTTTCTTTCGATAGCCTCTATCAGTATTTGAATTATCAACTAAATACCTCCAGGTTTTCAACGAAACTTGTGCTTATTAGATTGGTTTAGGCGGACTGGCAGACGGTTTCCGGTCATTCATGTTAGTTAGGAATGCGGTTTTGCCATGAACCTTGGTATGTAGGTAGTATATCTAGAGGTGTAGCTTGGGATTGTATTTGGGGTATCTGGTGTTAAGGTCAAGGTCGCTCTTAGTAAAAATATTAAAAACTGTTTCCTGCCAAAACCTTGCGTTAGGAATGAATTATTGCCATAACATTTGTTAATAGGTAGCGTGTATGGCAATATAGCTTTGTATTGCATTTGGAGTCCCTGATGCCAAGATCGCTGAAACTAGAAAAAGTAAAACTGTTTCAAGTCAAAACCTCGAGATGGGAATAATGCATTGCTAGAAACGTGGTTTGTACATGTAGATAGCTTATATTGAGATGTAGCTTTTGATTGTTTTTGGAGTCAAGGTCATTGTTACGACAAATAGAAAAACAGTTTCCAGTGAATAGTTTGTTTGCCTAAACACCTGTTTAAATGTCGTTTGCACACATATACATAGCCGGAGGCACTTTCGATGATTTTGTCCGTTATAAATGAACAAAAACACTTTCCCTGGGTTTATGTTTAAAACCTTCATTCGTGGCATGCCGCGTGTCTTGTTGATTTATTCTCCCTGACGGATATACTAGTCTTGTGAACTTTACTTTCATAAAACCAGTTTTGTTGGTATGTGTTTACCGACCCCTGTATCCTCCTATTGTGTAAACGGCTCTTTAAAAAGAATAACATTTAATTATTTCAGATGAACCGTAAAAAGGCTTCAGTCAAATTGAAAGGGATCTGGAAAATATCATATAGTAAACTTGACTGCATTAATTTTGCCCTATAAAGGTTGAAAATGAAATTAGAATAGAATTAGTTACTTTTGTGTCCGTATGCCTGATTACTTTTTGAATAGTTGAGGGGTTCGCTTTCATTTAAAGTGCAGTTAGTACCAAGTTTATGGAGTAAATAACATATCATATTATATTACGTAACTATGATTCATCGCAAAGACACAAAGGGTACATTTGCCTTACATTTGATAAAATCACTAAATACGACAATTGTAGGAACTTGAAGGGCACTTAAAAAGCACTTAAGATAATATATGTGTTGAAAGTCAAACTATATATTGTTGAAAAAATGCTTACAAAAATATAAAAGGCTGTAGTCATTTTACTTAAAGAATAAATTGATGATAATTATGACATAGATTGGTAAAATAAAATGACCGGTGATATTTTGTTAAGATGTCATATGCCTAATATTTACATGTAGATTCAACTTAAACACATTAATACGTGCGTTAAGATAATAATACAAAACAGAAAATTTGACACACAGTGTGTCTCCTGAATAATACTGGTATTGAATTGTATATCTTAAAAATCAGCATACTTAAGAATGACATTTACATTGTAAACATTGTAATTTTCATTGTTCACATTGTAATTTACATGTAAGTAAATGACACTAAGTTTTATTTTTGTTGCAATTAATAGTATTCTTAAATACATACACTTTTTATTCAGTTCGTACACAACGTATCAAACCAATTCCTATTATTACGGAGAAGGAACAGGTCCTATTCATATAGACAAGCTTGATTGTAAAGGATCGGAGACAAATATAAATGAGTGTTCCTTCAGTCTGGATGTTTCATGTACCAGTCATTCGAGAGACGTCGCTGTTGCTTGTAATGGTAGGTAACCGTATACCCTTTAGTTAAATTTGTAACAACACCATGTATTCGAGATACGTCGCTGTTACTTGTAGAGGTAAGTAACTGTATAATCGTTACTTGAAATGTAACACCAGTCATTCGAGAGAGGTCACTGTTGCATGTAAGGTAAGTAACTGTATAATCTTAAGTTGAAATGTAACAACACAATTTATTCGAGAGCCGTCACTGTTGCTTGTAGTGGAAAGTAATTGCACAATCTTTAGTTGACATGTAACACCAGTCCTTAGATAGACGTTGCTGCTGCTTGTAAAGGTAGGTAACTGTATACTCTCTAGTTGCAATGTAACCACACCATTAATTCGAGAGACGTCGCTGTTGCTTGTAATGGCAAGTAACTGTATAATCGTTAGTTGACATGTTACACCAGTCCTTCGATATACGTTGCTGTTGCTTGTAAAGGTAAGGTATTATTTATCTTTTAGCTGATTGAAACTCTTTTTACGTGCAAGACAAACAGCGAAAAGAAGACTGCAAAAGTAGTACGTACACGTTTATGTAGTAAACATTAGCATTTGGAGGAAATAATTAGAACTGCTATAGATAAAAACATACTTAATTATAAACCAATATAACCTTAACCCTATTCTAGTTTTTTTTAAACTATCAGTCAGTTGAGTAAGCTCGTGAAGTTTGACTTAACATTAATTACTTACACCACATTAGTATCGTTTGGACATTGTAAAGCTAATCGGTCTTCAAAAAACAAATTAAGCTATCGACACAGTTCTTAATTTTTTTACATTTGTTCATTTATTGTTCTTAATATTTAGTTCAACCTTTGAACATCAACGATACGCGCCTTGTTAATGGCACTGGTCCGTATGATGGTCGTATCGAACTCTTAGTCGATGGCCACTGGGGAACTGTCTGTAGAAGAAATTTAGATATGTATGATGCCCAGACTATCTGCAATACACACAATGCCAGGTAATATATAACAAGTTGATATCGTAAACAATTTGGTTCCAAAATATCATGGAGTTTCATGAATAAATTAGCAAATCGAATCATAACTTACATCATAAAGCGTCAGACAAAAGCATAATATATCTTGCATTATTTATATGCTTGTTTGTGTAGTCCCGCAGACATTTAGTGTTGCTAGAATTTATAACAACAAAATGTTACATATCAGCGTGTAAGTTGTTGAAACGTATATGCATATATATCATGATTATTTAACCTAAGAAGTAAGTAATAATCTTTTCGAAATTAGACATATATACTGTATAACTGGGTTCTACCTGAACCAATTCCAAGGCGTATACCAATGTAAATGGCCAGGTCTTTAAAACTGTGATAACCGTTTTGAAAAGTATAACACTTGTGCTACAAACGCACAGACAAAAATATTTACACACGTTCCTTTTACAGTTAGGTCATGTAGAAAGTCTTGAGTACGCATTTTAATTATATCTTATAAAGACGTGAACATATCTTAAGATATTTCTAGAAAATATACTTTTGACTAGCAAGTTATACTTTGCTACGCATAAACCAGTTTTTTAAAGTATTTTATCACATGGCTGTATCTTCTGACAATAACTTAAATACAGTAGTATTTATTATCTTAGATCATTTTAAAGTACTTCTCCGAAAGAGAATACTTTTGAATACATGTTTATAAGAGAATGAAACAGACATTTAATGATCAAATAATCTAATTTATGTTTGCTAGCATGTATGAATTAGCAAGCATTGGTTATCATCTCTATTTTTAGCAGCACACACAGCTTATTTCTATTACAGTCTAGCTGCATACTTTACCACGACAGTGTATGGGAAAGGATCTGGGCCGGTGCTGGTTGACAACATAAACTGCTATTCTTCCCAAGATCATATAAAGCAATGTTCAGCTCGTTCGCCCTACAAACCGTACTGTACACACGATTATGACCTGTCCATAGTATGTACATGTAAGTATTTACACTAACTACATTATAAAGCACATAATACTCGTATAATAAAGAACGCAACTTTTAATAGTTTTCACAATTTTGTTACAAAACATATGTTAGTTACGAAGTAAACAAATTTCCCCGTCAGACTCTTAACGTAGAACAGTATTAGAATATCATAATATAACGAGCACATAGAAATGCAAATAGGCAATTACATTTGTTCAACATCGGAAAGAAACTACGTTCATTTGTTATGTTTTTATCACTTTGTAAATAAGTTATCTTTGTATGTATAAACATTATGTAATATGCTAACCAAAACCTGAATTATGGTGCATATACTGAAAAGGGGCAAGTACATCACAGTTACATAGCCCAATCACATTAGAGAAATATAGAATACATTAAAAACCGAAAGAAAAGTATTTTACATCTGAACCGCTTCAGATCACTGAATATGTTTTACATGACGGATTCAATCCAAAATAACGAACACCGTCTGCTTGATATTGAAGACTATTTTGATAAGCTTGTTGAGTTTATACATTATAATGCTGTCAACAGAATACATATATCTTATGTCTTACTTACAGCATGTGGATTGCCTAAAATATATAATGGAGAACCATTTTCATTCCATAACACTGAGTTAAAAGTGAAATGTCAAGCAGGGTTCTTTCCTGACTACATTAAAATGCGATGTTCAAGTAATGGTACATGGATCGAGGATCAACGATGCACTTTCTACCACGGTACGAAAGATAATGAGGGTCTTCTGTTGAAGCAGTTGTTGTATTATTTTCTGATTTCCAATCTACGGGTGTAACGCAGCTTGTACTTATGTATCATATATAGTTTGTACTTATGAATCAAATAAATAAACTTTAAATAATGTTTGTGTATTAAACACAGGCACACCACATGTACCAGTAATCGCAAAAGTGAAATATTGCGCAGTTGAAAACGTTATCCAATGAGTGTTTCCCTTTTTGTCAGTAACGCAATGCACTTATTGTTTGCGTCTTAATCTAGTCTAAAGACAAAATAGTTCAAAACCAGTATATGTAAGTTTTTGTAAACACACTTGAGGCGACCATAATAGACTCTTACGATAGAAAATTTAAAAAGGGGATTAACGAAAGTGATTTTGTTGCAGGCTATCCACTCAAAATTAGCGACACCCGTCTCCAAAGTGGTCATATACCGTACGAGGGTCGAGTAGAATTTCTAGTAAATGGAACTTGGGGAACTGTCTGCGACACAAAGTTTGCGCGGACAGATGCAACAGTTGTATGCCAAATGCTTGGATTAGAGTATGTGCAAAATGAACTTCTCGCGTTATATAAAAACGTACTCCGGTTATAAGGAAACTTCGGATATAAAGAAACAATATTTTCTGGCCCAACAATGAAACACGTACAGTAAAGTAATCGTATATATCGAACTACAAATATGTTCCAATGAGTTAAAAAAATTCCGTTGATTTTTCATTTTTATTTTGCTGTCTGCATTGTATTTTCCATAGCACACTTGTACTGTGCCTATTATTCATAAAGCTAAAACATTTCACATGTATAACCTTTTGGTAGACTATTTAATTGCTTAGTACGATATTCAAGTGATAATGATTACGTAAATTATTGTGAGCGTTTCTATAAAAGCATCCAGACGGCGTGAAATCCCATATCGGAAAAAATTACCTTGATAAGTATTTCAAATCACAGTAAGTGAGCGAAAGTCAGCTTTCCTCAATTGGTATTTATATTTACGGAGGGTGTCAATTCATAAAACATGTACATTTTTACATTTACATTGAATTAGCAACGGGTACTGATGAGTTAGTTTTCAGAAACTTAGTAGATTTTGGAGAAAAATGTACTGCTGTCAAATCAGACGCAACGTTCAATTCTGGTTTTCTTTAAACTAGTTGCAGAGCTGTATAATGCACTGTACAAGTACATGTATTACTCATTGTTATCGGTAGATTACAAACTTATCAATTTGCTGGATCTGTAATTTACGTATATAATTAATGCAAAAAGTGAACTTAGTAAACATACGTTACTGTGACTGAGTGTATGTGTTGAAGTATTGTCAATTTAAACTCCTTTTTATGTTTGATTAATCTTTAAAATGTAAGTTATAGCATGAACATTTTTTCATACTGAACGAAGAGTAAAAGTTATAGATCTTTATAACTCTTCTAAAGCGAATAGGAAAATTAAAAGGATTTTATTGATTTTGACTTCAAAGTACTAGTTCGTTATATATTTTAGTTAGATATATACATCGTATATCAGGATCTTGTTCGATAAACGGATATAAGGATATCCGGATATAAGAAAACAAATTGATAGGTCCCGATGAGTTCGTTATAAGCGGGGTTTATTGTATGTGCAAAATGAAGTTCTCCATTTATGTGTAGTGATTTTAGTGAATCATGTACATGATTGTATCACGCATAATCTATATTTATGCATTAATCTTACGAATTTAAATTGTTTACTATGCTAGAAGATACCGTAATATATTGCATAATGTAACAATATATAACTTTGTCATCTTCGTTAAAAATAATTTCATTGTTGAATTACAGTTACAAGAGTTTTTCCGTAAAAGCTGGTTATGGCAAAGGACGTGGTACAATATTTGTCGATAAAGTGAATTGCAGCGGGACGGAAAACCACATAAACAACTGTACATATGAAATATCAAATCATTGTACCCATTATGACGACGCTGGCGTAACATGTACAGGTATATGTTGAACAATATCAGATATGCATGTAAAGAGAGGAGCTAAAATGTTTTTACTAGCACAGAAATATACAAAGAAATGCGAATGACATGTTTAGCGATTACCAAGTTCATCAATACTGTAATTGTTATGAAACACTGAAAAACTTATTTCATATTTTCCGGGTAAACATTGTTTGTACATGGCAAGGTAGTTCTTGAATTAAAGGGATTCTGATATTTGCGGCTGTACATGCGACTGACAACATGAAAGACAAAAATTGTCGTAAATGTCGTAATCGCTAAATGGTTATTACCTATTCTGACTATTCTTACGCACACATGCACTAATAAAACTCGTTCTTTTTACGGATTGTATGTAATACTATGCTATGTAATCGTTGCAAATCTAAGTGAGATGAGAAGAATCGGTGTTACAATGGAAGTGTGAAAGAATAATATATGTATAACAGATTCAAGCATGAATGGTTATTTTCTAAACATACATTAATGGTTTCTGTTACATTTTCCAGGTTACCAGTTGAATATAACAGCTCTAAGGCTAGCCGGCACTAACGGACCTTATCATGGACGTGTTGAGCTGGAAGTGAATGGTACATGGGGAACAGTGTGTGACAATAGTTTTGATTCGAGAGATGCAGCAGTTTTCTGCAGAATGCTTGGTCTAAGGTATGATGATTTTCTGGGTCCTATTACAAGTTCACATATAGCAGTTAAATTACAGACTTAGGGTAAATATTTAACTATGCATGTTGATAAACATATGCTATATCATAGACGAAAGATATTTTGCTTGTAATCGTTAGATTTACAATTCTGCTTGTGCAATACCAAGATCAAAATATCATAACGTTAATGCAATTACTAGCAAGATTATATTTCTTTCATACTTTTTAATTTAACTGTAAGTATTTTCACAGTCAAAATATTGTAAGGACTTTTGTTCTGTAAGAAAAATTTTTACAAGACGTTTGAATATATCTATGAAAGTGGCATTAAATTGAAGTGAATCATCATGCTTTTGTGTAATTCTTTCAACTACTTTCTATTAAACATAGAAGAATACAAATTGTAT
>JAUMHA010371234.1:0-11293 GCA_032359765.1 Saxidomus gigantea | reverse complement strand
GATCTGTACTAGTAGACATTGACCATAAGATGTGATTGGTGACAATAGAATGTGATCTGTACTAGTAGACATTGACCATAAGATGTGATTGGTGACAATAGAATGTGATCTGTACTAGTAGACATTGACCTTTGTCATTTGATTGGTAACAATAGAATGTGATCTGTACCAGTAGACATTGACCATATGATGTGATTGGTGACAGTAGAATGTGATCTGTACTAGTAGACATTGACCATAAGATGTGATTGGTGACAATAGAATTTGATCTGTACTAGTAGACATTGACCATAAGATGTGATTGGTGGCAATAGAATGTGGTCTGTACCAGTAGACATTGACCATATGATGTGATTGGTGACAGTAGAATGTGATCTGTACCAGTAGACATTGACCATATGATGTGATTGGTGACAGTAGAATGTGATCTGTACCAGTAGACATTGACCTTTGTCATTTGATTGGTAACAGTAGACTGTGATCTGTACCAATAAACATTGACCATTGTCATGTTTCTGGTCACAATAGAATGTGATCTGTACCAGTAGACATTGACCATTGTCATGTGTTTTGTAACAGTAGAATGTGATTTGTACCAGTAGATGTTGACCTTTATAATGTGTTTTGTAACAGTTGACTGTGATCTGTATCAACAGACATTGACCTTTATCATGTGATTGCTAATGATGGAATGTGATGTACCAATAGACAGTGACTGGTAACAATGGAATATGATCTGTACCAACAGACATTGACCATTATCATGTGATTGGTAATGATGGAATGTTATGTACCAATAGACATTGACTGGTAACAATTGAATGTAAAATGTACAAATAGACATTGACCATTATCATGTGATTGGTATCAATGCGAGGTAAATAACTGGCTGTAAGAATGTGCTTGAAATATTGTGTGAGTCTTAATTGTATATACTGAGCATGTGCTATGTGATACTTGGAACAGGGATAATTTAGTGTGTTGAAGATGAGAGTGGTGTTACCAATTATGCTTTGTAAGGTATGAATTGAAAGTTGCACTCATAAGTCAGGAGTGTTCTTTGATTGATAAGATTTTATTTATGCATTTCAGGGCCAGAAGGCCTGGGACTCAGCATTATTGGAATGGGAGTTGGTGCTGATGCTGGATTAGAAAAACTTGGAATTTTCATTAAAACACTAACAGAGGGTGGTGCAGCACAAAGAAGTGGAAAGTAAGTATATAACTGATGCTGTTTGCACAGATTGAAGGTCAAAAAGAGACAAAAGACCTGGCTCTTTATGTGTTCAAGTTGGTAGTGCCTTGAAGAGGACTATAATATTGTATTGGTCCATACTAGAAACAAGGGTGCAGTAAACTGTCCAATCTGTACATAACTAAAATATTGTTGAAATGGATATTAAACCCTAAGGGAAAATAAAAAGGTTGTGTTGGACTGTCTTGATAAAGTTGAGTGTTGTAACATTCCGGACCGATCAGTGTAGGGCTCTTAAGATCATACCCTTGGTTGGCTACTGTTATATATATTCTGCCGCTGTTACATGCTTCTATAATTATCAAGTTTATTTGTGAGTTTCTTGTAGGAAGAGACTGTAATTTGTCTTGTGCAAGCTACCTGATACACAAAGATTGGCAGAGATGATAGATAAAGAGTGGAGGGGGGCTGAATTGTAAAATATCTGATAAATGTTATGTACCCTGGAAATTTATAAGAGAGTTCACACTGAATTAATTATCAAATGACAGATACAGTAATGAATTTATTTTTAAGAAGTGGCTCTTCTAAGTTACTTGGTGTGGAAGATTTCCACAATATATGAAATATAGGTCTGTCAGTCCATTGATATGATTTCTCCTACAAGGTACAAATCTTCACCCCATGATTTACCCTGTATTCTTGTTCAAGGCGATAATATACAAATCATAAGACAGTATTTGGCATTTTAGTTCTATAACAATAATAGTGATCCAGCATGGAAAATAGTGACTCCATACCCCTCCCCACTTAATGTTTTATTGTGAACACTGAAGTGTTACCATGTGGCCTGTAAAGTGAGTTACCTGAAGGCCTTTCTAGTCCTGTGGAACTGTGCTATTCTAGACACAGTAAGTGTACTGTCATGTTTTAACACTATCTATATAAGATAAAAAGCAGTTGAAACAAGTTCCATGAACATGATGAAAAAACTCTGCCAATGATAGTTTTAGAAGTTAGGTTTACTTGGCTTCATGACTCAATGTTGCCAGCCTAACATTTCTATCAAGGGGTTATGACTTTGATATTGGACATTGTCACTGCATCTATAACTTAAGTTTTTTTCTGCCACCCACAGCTTTATCTTTGGAGAAAAAGTTGTAAAAGCAGTGATAGAAAAAAAAACATTAGTTCTGATAAACAAAGTCAGGGATGTTGATAAGCAAGCTGGTCAGTTGTACAAGTAGAAATAACCAATCAAGACAGAGGTTCAAAAATTAGGAAATGGTAAAATTATGTTGAAAATAATTATTCGTAATTAATTCAACATTTTCAGTTTGTACTGAAGAAGCTGGAAACAAAAGACTGATGATGTTGAAAGCAGGTCTTGACCCTCTTATAGAGGGAAGATGAAAGAATGCAAGCCTGTGGCTTATCAAGTAGTAACAGCTGAATTATACAGTATATTATAGTGCTCTCAAGTACTTAGCTCTTGCTGATATATACATTGGCTCAAGGGAGATAATTTCTGTGAAAAGGTCTGAGATGGTAATGATGTGGTTACTTCCCCTAACTGTCGATGAAGTGGGAAAAGAATGAGGAAAAAAAACTAGTCATAGAGGATGTGGTTATAATTTAAGGTTGTCCTTTTAGCATTTTGAACAACTCTCAGTCTTTCCTGTATCATTACAGAATGCAAGTAAATGACCAGATAATAGAGGTAGATGGTAAAAGTCTTGTGGGGGTCACACAAGCATATGCTGCTTCAGTCCTACGTAATACCAGCGGAGATGTCAAGTAAGTTCTTTAGTTATATACATGCTGGGTAAGGCAAGTCAAAAGTATGGCAAGTCAAGTCAGGGCATGTAAAGGCAGGGCATGTCAAGGCAGGGCAAGTCAAGTCAGGGCATGTCAAGGCAGTGAAATACTCACTTCTTACAGTTGCTACATTGAAAATGAAAGGAAACTCAAGAAGTTTGTTCGCGACAGGATTCTTGAAAAGAAATTCTGAAAGATAGTAGGTAATCCTAGCTTTCATGAATGGATAAAATGGACTTGTCCATACTTTTAAATGTTTGGACATCACCATTTACATGTTTATAGGGGTAGTCAAGTTTATAGGGGTAGTCAAATAAATTTACCAGAACAGTGCAACCGCATTGATGTGCAGAGTTGTGTACTAGTTTACTGAGGTCAAAATGCCTTTGATTTGAGAAATCCCCCATATAACTACAACACAGAACATTCAAAAAGGCTAAATGACATATCCCTGGATTGGTTTATGCCCTCTTTTGACTGCTGTAACTTGTGCATATTTTTTGTATATAGAACAAGTTTGTGTAGAATGTTTATAAATACACAAGCTACAAATTACATTAATTGTTTGTTTTTATATATTAAATGTTTCTATTAATTAAGTAGAAAATGAAGTAAAAGAAATGTATAAAAAAATGACCTTTCCTGCAAAAAATAATAGAAAGATTTGAGTTGTTTTTATAATTTGTAATGATAAAGTTGACAGTCGGACATTAAGTTTGATGTACTTGTCAGGAACTGTTATTGTGAAATGTTTATACATGAAGCATCACACACAACAGGATCATTGTACACCAGTAAAACATTACATTTATATACTTCATATTGTGTTTGGACAGCATACATACAAAACAACAACAACAGGGTGCTAGTGAGAGAGGTGTAGCGGAGTGAGCATGGTGAGAGAGCAATTTTATGTTGTACTATTGTTATATTGATATCATCCGAAACAATTGAAGTAACTTTTGTTATCATAATCAGTCATAGTGATGATTTTCATCATCATCATTGACATCACCATAATAACAAGTCATCATCAGCATCATCATCAGCATCAGTTTCATCATGATGTATACTATTTTTGTCTTCAGTGTCAGTGTTATTATTTTGTGTATTAAGCTTGTTTCATATATACTGTTGTAAAATTGAAACTGTAATAAAGCCAGCATCACCATCATTATCATCATTGTGGTAGTCTTCATTGTAATAGTCATCATCATCATCATCATTCATCATTTTATGATATATTTTATTGTTATAGTCACCAACAGTACCATCAGCAGTAACAATAACCAAATTATAATTTTTGAAAGAAACATTCTAATTTAAACAGAATTTTCAAATGTTTATTCTCTGACAAGAAAATGCTATATAAATCGGCATTATTTGTTTTATTTATGTTATGGTAAGTTTTGTGGCAGGTTTTATGTACACTTGAGAAATGTCTACATGACAGTCCAGTGGCTCTTAGTAATTTTTCATCAATTAGTAAATATGGAGTGGTGATTATAAATAACCTTGTGATATAGTGTTATATATTCACTGTGAAGTTTGGGTATACAGTTAAGCCCTTGTGCTTTTCAAATAAATAACGTCCAGTTGTTTCAGTAAGGTATCTGTTTACATCCAATGTTCTAATGAGACTTTAAAATTGATCAATCTGATTACACAGTAAGTGGCCTATGAGAGGTCAGTGACAATATCATGATTATCATGTTCATGCATACATTAGATTGAATTATTTACTACAGAGATAAAAATAAACAGTACCCAAATATTGTTCATTTTTTACTTCATACGGCAGTTTTTAATGTCATTACTATAAAATGTTGTTGTTGTTTTTGGCAAATCATTATCTGCACTGGTGGCAAAGGTAGAATCATTTGCCATTATAGTCTGACAATGACCCTTCAGCTACCACCTGTATGCTGTAGGTACATTCACAGCTCAGAGCTCCAAATTATACTGTAGCAGTGTTGGGTTTCAGGCATCTACTCTGTTGGAGGTCTGCAAGTATGTTGAATAGGTTAAATACAGCAGATATATTTACTGTTTTGATAGTTTTGCTATTTAACACCTGTGACATTCCCTGTTCATTAATTTCTGTTGTTTTCAGGATTGTTTGTCACTTTTTATTGTGTAAAAAAACAGTTCATCATATTAGCTATGTAATTTTTCATCAGCAAAAAGCCTGTCCAAGGTTGTTAAAGATTCAAGTTTTTGTAATATGTTTTGGAGGCAAGTGTGTACGTGTAAATACAGTTAAATATTGTGAATGATCTAACGTTATGGTTAAGACTGTTCATTAATCGTGTCTGCTTTAGGGAGTCTGAGAAATGAATGGTACAAAGTTTTTTCAAATAACAAAAATATGTGAATAAAAAACTTAAATGAAGTACAGGATCTATGGGAAAAGAGTCTCAGGACCTAAGTTTAGAAATGAAATAATTATGTATTTGATAGGAAAGTTTTGTAGACTCACAAGAATGACGTTTCCCTAATACCCTGTAAATAGATACAATCTGTTGTTAATAAGACCATCCTTCGGACTGACTAAAGTGGTCTAAATATCGAAAGGGTGTTTTTGTCAAGACCTTTTTAGTAATAAACGGGCCATTCAGGTGATTTTAATAGCGGAACTTTACTGTATTATTATTTTACTAATATTATATTCATTACTGGCATTTTAAATTAGGTCATCATAAAATAGCAGGTCATGCAGTGTCCCTACATCATGTTTTCTCCTGAGTCATTGGTTCGATATGTTGTTGGACAGCGGTCAGTAGAGACTAACTGTATAATGTTGACAGTTATAACGTTGAGGTGGTATAATGTGAGACTGGTCAGTCAGACGGTCACCTGTCATGTGCACCTAACGTTATTTATTGTCTGCCATGTAGGTCAGTTCTTCAGATCATACTGGTCGTATCTCCAGCTTGTTCTCTCAGATAGGACTTTCCATGTTTGATAAAACACATTTACAGTATTGAGTGATCTCCCTTGAAAGTGGTCAAAAGTTATGATTAAAGTGATTATACAGTGTACAAAATCAGAAACATTATAAGTTAATTTTAGTTAATTAGACATTATGAAATAGCAAAATATCTTAAATGCACACATAACAATCGTGTCTTTGGTCATTAATACAGTAGACATAAATATATATACGATTATATTATGATTTTGGGTGTCAATGTAAATTACAGGTTAGCAAAAACATTGTCCCAAGTATCAGTAACTGTTTATGACTGGAATGCATTAAAGCTAATGTTACCGATATGTAATAAACAAGATAGTTTTATATTGTCTGTAGTAATGATGGACTTGTTAGACATACTGTCTGTCATTTGTTGCGGAAACTGTGACATTGGCTAGCAAAGGTGGACATATTATTTGTAATGCATATTTCATTGCATATACTTAAAGTAATATTTGTTAAAGGAAACGAATCAGTATGTATGATGTGTTGAGAGGCAAATGTGGCCAACTTGAATCTCCTTAACCTCTCACTAAAAGGAGAGCGATGGTGTAGAGGTTAAGGTGTCTGCCACTCATCCCAGAGGTTGTGGGTTCAAGCCCCACTGGAGTCACGACATTACCTCCTCATATGACAACAGTACTGGTTTTTCCAGGAAGCGGACCAGTGATTCTATAAGTTTCAAGCTTTGTTCACCATCAAGCATAAATTAACCAGTATAAACTAACCTCTCGCTGATAAACTGTCACAGGTTTGCTCCCAGATATACATGTCTCTTTCTCTGAGAAAGTTGACAGTTTGTTACGGAGGATGAGAGTCTAGTAATGCTGCAACCCAGGAATGATGGTTACATAAACCAGGCATCAGTACAAATAACTGAAATACTGTTCATACATGTGTAAAACAAAGAACGGGGGGAAACCCCCACACACACCCCTACCCTTCAACCCCCTAAAACCATTAACAAGCCTTTCTCACTATTTTGTGCCATTCTACATTCCATAAAAGTTACTAGGCTAATTTGTCATAGTTTATAGTGGACATGTCTATATATGGGCACTATAATTTTTGACAGTCACAGTTTGGCGTCTTGTGGAATTTGGTCAAAATAATGTTATGTTTACTCTGCCATGCTTTATTACTGAATAAACACATTTGGAGTTCCTTATCATATATGTTTGTGTACATTTGTAAGTATAAAAGGATAAATATTGTTTCTTTGTTTTGAGAGAGGAAAGAAAGTAGTTCGTACTTACACTGATTGTAAAACAATTTCATTAGTTTATAAAATTTTACAAGGATAAAATCAGTACTTTTATTGTCTGTAAATATTTATTTATTGACATGTAGGAATTCGTGGACAAGCCTTAGATAAATCTTCACAATGCTGGAGGAGAAGGTCTTAATGTCTTTGTATGATAGAACAGGATTAGATGCAAATTTATTTGATTATAGTCTGCATGGTCATGTAATATTCCATTGGTAAATTCTGGCTCAGCTGGCTGGGTATTGCAGTCAGGTAAAACAGAACTCCCTTGATGTTCAAATCTATTAGGTACCAGTATGCATGGGAGTCATACTGGGGTCTTGGTGAGTTCACCAGGGGAGGAATTCCATGGTTGGCCGGGACTATATAAAAGTGATAAAAAAATATTCTTGCTCAATACCTTTTTTTGCGTATCTTTAGATTTGAACAGAATATTGGAAGGTAATGGAATCACCTATGTTTACTTGATCTGACCATAGATACGTAGATTGGTTTGGGTCTATATGTACCAGAAAGGCAGAACTCTCTGGTTTTAGGTTAAAGAACATTGACTTTTAATAACATACATTTATATTCTACACCTCAAGAGATGTAAGCATTAGTTACTTTATTTATGACAATACTTACTATATTTTACTGTTGATTTATTAACTCACGTATTCTGGGTCAGCTGCGTTACGAGGTATCTAATGTAAAATGACAAATATTCTTGCGTAACTGTTCTGCACCATAATTTTATAGTTTGTTTCTTTGGAGGAGAGATTGTCATTCAAGGTGTTTATTTCCGACATGTTTAAAAGTATGCAGAATGTATTTCGAGTCTAAATTTCTTGTTTTAGATTTTATGTGAAAGGAAAAGTGCATCAGTGATTTCATTTAAGAAGAAACCGGAGAAGACTTTACCATGCTTTGTCATTGTTATATTACACTTGAATGCAAATTATTCATAAATTGTTATTGAAATTCTAAAATTTTAGTCAGAACAAGTTGTCTATTATAGAAGAGCTTTAACAACCTTGTTGATACTAAAATGTGCTACTGTAATACAGTCAAATAATTTATGCAGTTGTCTTTATCACTTTTAAAAAGCTTTGCAAGTTTAATGACAACAATTAGTATAAAGTATATGTAAATGTGTATAGATACATTTTCTAAAAGTGGCTAATTGTTGAAGGGGTATATGACAATTTAATGTTTGCTCTCAGTGTATATATTGTTTATCCTCAAGGTGGGTAACTCTGCTGAGGCATTCTTCTCATACTATGATATAAATAATCATCATCATCAAGAGTCAAGACATATTGTGTGGGTATGGATCACCTTCAGTGAAAGCTCTAGCTATGTCTGCTGAGTCTCAAGCAGCCTCCTTATGGGTACAGGTATCACAGGCAGGGATGTTTGAGCAATGGTGATAGTGATCACTATCACTTAGATAAAATGTTAGAAAATATTAGGTTTCTAGAGGATTGTTAAACCCACATTGATAGCCCACTGTCATAGAATTTGGAGCCCAAAATGATAGAATTGGGAAAAAACAACATAAAAAGGCACATTATACTTATCCATGGACTTTGTCTCTGTTTTTGGCTCAGTCAAATTATGTGAAAATTAGCTGTTATTTTTACCTTAAATAGGACCCTACATTTAATGACAAAAAAAGTCAATTTTCAAGTCAAATTAGGCGTGAGGCACTTATCATGAGTTCAAATGATTTTTGTTTGAAACTGTATCTACTAGTTGACTGAAATTTTATCTTTTCAATTTTCTAATTTTGAACCAGATAGTGTAAGCAGGTGAACTCTTGTTGCATTATAACTGTGGCATTTTAAAAGGAGCAGTGTTTTCTTGTTTTCCTAAAGAAGAAAATAACAAAAGTCATGATTGTTTCTATTTGACTGAAATTTTAGATTCAGTTTCATGCATTTACGAAAATAAATTGGTCAGGCGCTGCACATCTGGACTAAAAATAATTTCAAACACTATAAGCATGCTAAGACAGTTTAGTAGTAGAGAGGCAGCTATCAGCTTCTGTATTCAGGAAATATCTGTTTATTCTGAAGAACGTGCTTTTGGATATTAAAGCTTCTTACAGGAAGACAAAAATAATAATTTCAGAAAATACATTTTTAAAACAAATTTAATTATTTCACTAATTCAATTGTTTAATACTATAAACAGTAATAATTCTTTATCTGTCTATGATTAAAGAAGAAATTGAAAAAAAAGAAAGAAAAAAAATCTGACAAGCTCATGAAATGCATATTTTCAAAATTAATGAATTGAATAATTATGTAATTCATGGATTTATTTGATGAAAATTTCAGTTGACATAGTTAGCCAGTGGGCAGTGGTAAATGTTAATTACGTCACCTGTGCATACCTCACGAGGATACTCATAAAATAGTCCGGCCGTCTGGTAACGGGAGTAAAAACCAAGTAGTTACTGTTGCTGTCAATGTCACATGGATATTTCGTGATTCATGAAGTTTTCATGTTTTTCTCTTTTTCGTACAAGATTTTTATTTGTGTATTGTTTCGTCATTTGTGTTCCGTGGATTAATATTTTGGTGAACGTGGATTTAATGTATAGAAAAAAAGTTACAGGATATTTTTTTTTTATGTTCAGACATGATGATGCACTTTGCCTCTATTGTTTGATGGTATTTAAGTTGTTTATTGTTTAAATGTCCGTTTAAATACCAGTAAAATATGTGAAGAGCACTATAAGGTTTATGTCTTTAAATGTAAAGTTTTTAGGTAATATAAACAGTCTGTTTAGTTAAAAATAATTTGTAATCATAGAATAATAAAAGATCTTGCAGTTAAGAATTAATTAATTAAAAAAAGCTGCTACTTGTTGTAGAGATCTTGTGTTCGAAGCCTGTGATGGGCACTTTGGGTCAGAGCTGCCTCTCTTAAGAGACTCGTACTTGTTTTTCAAGGTCACAAGTGGGATCAAGTGTTCCATTAGACTTAATTTCAATACATGTATATATACGTACAAAACATAATGGTTATTTAACTTTCACAGTCTTGAAACAGTTTATTTAATTTGAAAGGCACAAAATTTACAATCAGCCCACCTGCATAACATCTTATCAAGTTCTAATTTGAGATAGTTATAAATTCTTCTTGATAAATTTTACAAAGCGAGAATGACAGTTTAAAAGGGAAAAGCAAATTCTTCCTTTTCTACATAAATTGTGAAATTTAAATGCAATACAGACAACAGGAGGTGTTCTTTCATAATTTCAATTTCATGTGTAGAAAATCTGTTATTGTTTAGTTTGTCAGTTGTATAGTGTATTTTTCATACAACTTTTTTGTCAGATCACTCAAATTGCTTGTTACATTGTTGTAGGGTTGTTATTCAAATTATGTCGCTAAAAGCAAGGAAAAAAAGAAATTAGGTGAAAGTTTTGTGTGTTTAAGGTCATAAATATCTTAGCCGAAACATACTTATTACACATCTTGAAATAGATACATAGATGTAATAAAGTAACAAAATAGTTTAAAGCAGATTCTTATAATATTCTTTTAAAAGATGGATTTGAAACAAAATGGATTTACTGTGTTAATTAGAAAATGGATATCGTAAACATTATTTCTGTTGGCATAAAGATGAAAATCAATTAATTTGTTAGGAACACCACAAAGTTTGTCAACGAAGATGCACACTTCAGCTATCCTAACAGTGAGTTATGTCTTAAAGTGTCAAAAGGATACATTTAGAAAGTGATCACTTTTAGCAGGTTGCTGGCGTTGGAAGAAATTTAGTGATCAAGTCGAATTTTAAAAGGCTATGCTTGTATTTAAATCTGGACTGTGAATGCGCCACAAATTTTAGATGTCTTAATGCTAATGGAAAGATAAATCTAAGGTTCTAAAACAGAATGTGAACTGCTCCTTCGGAAACCTAATCTTTAATTATTATTATTATATTTGATATGAAAACAGCTACATCAAGACTGACTGCATGCTAAAGGCAGGTGACTGCTTAGTTTAGATGACAGACTCATGAAGGCAATGTACTGAAATT
>JAUMHA010371222.1:0-26405 GCA_032359765.1 Saxidomus gigantea | reverse complement strand
ATAAAACTGCCCCAGTGTACAAAGCAAAATCATATAAAATAGACTGGAAATAGTGCATGAAATATAGTATATTGAAATAACATAATTTTTATCAGACTAGTAACTAGTCTATCCAACACCCACCCCGCAAAGTAAGTTTGAAAGGGGGAATACTCGAGTCACCATGTTAGAATTGGTTTGTCTTTAGTCAACTGGCAATTTCTTTTTTAAATTTATGTTTTAAAACTTATTAAGTATTTGTACAATTTTAAAACAATTCATCGTATATGAAAAAAAAACTAACAATAATACTGTAAAAAATACAATAAAACCTAATACCTGTATGTGATACAATAAAACCTAATACCTGTATATCAGCACAAAGTGTACCTATTGCTGACTAATAGCAGATCATTATAATTACTCCTTTGACTAAACGATGCAGGTATCACTTACAGTCATTACTGCCTGCTAATGAAATGTCATTCTAGCCTCAACAGGGAACAATAATGCCTCTTTAACCTTATTTGTCAGACAACTAGACACATTCAGTGAATCATTCAAACCCAGTGTTCAGTGTAGTACGTGTTATCAAATACGATGTTCTGTCTCTAAAATGGTTTGTCTCAGTGAGCTAAATATTCTTTATTACAGTTTAATGCATAAGCCAAAGTCAGTGAGTATTAAGTCAGTCAATTAGAGTCATGTTGCAAAAACGTAAGCTTGTTTATAAATGTCAGTAAAAGTCAGCACGGCAGTTCTCTTTTGTCATTTCTGTGGTACCCAAATATAGAGGACTTCATAGCAGTCAGAGTAAGTATTCAGTCTGAGACTGCTTGCCATTCTGTAGTAGTCCGTAATTTAGTCAGTCAGTTAACTATGCATTGTTGTAGTAAATCAAAGTAAGTCAGTGTGGGATTCACACCAAACTGGATGTACTTAGTCAGACATTTGCAATCAGTCACTTTAATCAGTCGACACCCAATCGTGCAGTTGATTCATCAATCAGAAAGAGTCAGTAAATCACTCATGTACAATTAGGAAGTGCCTAAGCCAGCCATTCAGCTAGAACTCCGGAGTATGTCATTATGGTAATCAAAATGCTAAAAAGCTTAAATCGTTTTACTAGTTACGGTCATTGTAGCAGGAATGTTATGAATGGACTATAGAACAACTGGCTGAATTTCAACACAGTTCAACAATTTGTCGAATAATTCGATTGCTTTTGTTTCTGGGGAAAACTCCCAATGTCTATACTACTTATCTCACAAGGATGAAACGTTGCATAAGTCACAAAGTTCTGTAAGTTGCATACTTATTATCGATTATGTGGTTAGACAAAATTAGCTACAAACATATCATAGACCAGCCACGAGTAACGGGAATCCATTCACATCTTTTTTCATCCTCCCAAACATCAATCTTTCTACTTACTGAATTGGACTAAATATCAATTGTATGATAGTACTGACCTATCTATATAATTATTTCTTATGAACAGCAATTTTAAAATTCCTCCAGCGATAAAGAAATTGTGTCCCATATCATAAGGTTGTGTAATTATCAAATCCAGGGAGCTACCTTGAACGTCAAGGACTGACAACCTGTAATTAGAAGGTTATGCACTTTCGTCTGTGCCCCGACTACTTTTTTCATATCTTGAAGATACATTTTGTATCAATGCATACAGTTAAAGTCCATAAGAGATAGGCGTGCAATTCTTCAAACTCGGAGAGCTACCTAGATGGCCAAGGTCACAGTTCGGGTCAAAATCAAACTTATGCCAAAATGTTCAACAGTCTTAATCTCTTTATTTCCTTTTATTTCTTTATCATCAAACACGTGTCAAACGTTTATCTCATCATGATTCAAATGATCAAGTTTACTGTTGTTATTAAGGTCAACAGTCATGTAACAATATCTCCCTATCCTCTTGATGGATTTCTATTAAGCTTTGATTATTTCCTTGTCTTATCTAGTCATTATGGTCCAGTACTTTGTGTTGCATGGCTATTTTGCCATCCATATGTTTTTAAGGAAATGCTGTCACGTCAATATTTGAACAAAGAAAGCTAATATAGGTAGGAATGTCTCACCAATCTCAGTCCAAACGTATTTCGATATTCTAAGTATCATGGCCGATGACATATAAACAAGGTGTATATAGCATGTACCATTTCAGCAAATATTTTCTTAAAACATTGTTTATTTGGTTCTCTATGATGATGATTGTCATATATATAATATGTTCTAATGTTTTTCTTTGCTGGAACCCCATACTTTGCCTCCATAAATAACAAAACGAAATATTGTTGAATCTTAATATTTTCAGCTACATCAAGTGATAAAACAGTATACAATTGTTGCATGTTCAAGTATTAAATTTGATACAGGTACAAATGAATCGGCCTGGTTCAATCTCTACGGTTTTAGAAAGTTTGAGGAATTTTTGACAAAGATAGATGTTATATGAGATTAAACAACGGGAAAACAACGTCAAAACATTGGTTTAGGAAAGTGATTCATCCTCAATGTTACTAAAATAATAATAGGCGTATAATAACATCGACAGTTAGAAGAAAGATTTCCTTAGTTGTCAGTAAAGTCTATAATTGAGGTAACAAATAATTGCTTTTCTCCCTTTTTTTACTATTCATTATTTGATTAATATAATTTCTCAAATATTTAAATGGAGTTTCTCAAAGATATGTGCATGTTTTTATTACAGGTAACAAAGATTCGTTATTGTCATCTCTCTTGGCATTGAAAAAAGAGTTTATGATTATTGATATGTGCAAAGATCCTCATGCTTTACATCCATAGTGAAAAATGCAAGCTACATTATCACACCGTTACATGTTTCCAAATAGTTCACGTAAGTATTATGTCAACTAAGATATTAACAATAATTCATCAATCTCCTGTAGTATTTTAATGGATACCCCATAATTCATAGGATTGTGTAGAATTGTAGTCTATGCAAGTATTATGGCCGAGTATTATGATCATTGTCATACATATAATTATGATGCTTATGTATTTTTTCCTAAAACAGCATACTTCGCCTCGAAAATTCACAATAAGAAATATTATAGAGTCTTACTGTTTTCAGGTCCATCAAGTGATAAATCGGCATACAATTGTTTAAGACACTGTTGTGATGGTAAATATGCTGTGTAACCTGTCGCGAAAGTACGTCAGCTTGGCAGGAATCCTGAGAGCCTGGATTGACAGCTCTGACAGCCAGTTCTGAGAAGGAAACAGAACACAAAACACATACTTTTTGTAACTTGTCGACCTTCCAACTTCCTTTCCGTGTTTTCGATAAGGTTAAGCACGGAGTACTTCAATGGCGACGGGAATTTAAACTAGACAGAAAGCGGACAAGCTTTACTGCGTAGACGGCTAGTAACGACCGATCAACACTTTTCGCGACCTTAATCTAAAGTATTGCTTTGAGGCGTACGGAGTGCAATGGGCTTCTAGCTCGAAATATGAATTGCCGAAATTAAAATAAAGTTTCTTGGGGTCACAGTTTACAGTACAATTGCTCGCAGGTAAATTAATTGCAAAAAATATTTAATAAAGCCTGTTTCTGCCCCTTCCCTTTTCATGTACCTATATACAGATTATTTTCAGACAGAGATCAACAGTATCGAAACATAATAGGAAAGTTGTACACCTAGCCTGTGTGACTTGACAAACGTGTCGGTCAACATGAATAAAGCCACTAAAGAAGATTTGCAGACCATACCGGGCACAGGACCTATAAGAGCTGACCTGATATTAAAGTTCAGACAGATGTATGGCAGCTTACATAAGATATTGCTATTATTTTACCGAGACATGCAGCAAAACACATAATAGGTGTCATCGAATTTGCATATCCGAATCCTAGGAATAGGCAATCAGCGTCATCAATAAATACAGCTGTTACCACTAAATCAACATTAGCTGCTGCTGGTACCACTGTATCATCTACAGTAGTAACCCCCAGTTCAACAATTGTGATGAGTAAACCGGTGACCACTACAGGAATACACTCAGTACCAGTTGTAGCATCTACAAGTGCACAGTTCAAAACAACCAAGAAAACCGGTTATTACAAAACTTGCTTTAGGAGCTACACCCGGCACAACAATTAATAAACTTGTATCATCAACAGTTACAACAACAACTACAAGTACAGGTATCACGACATATATATCATTGATGGATAGTATAACTATTGCATTACCTATGTTATCAATATCAACATTGAATGATTTACAAACACCATAGATTGCAAAGATTGGGGTAACACATACTATACAACCTCACGCGGAAGATGTTGTAAATTAGCTCCTTGTCTTAAACCAGGGAATGACCAAAACAGATCTGGTTGTGTTAATTTCTGCACTACCTGATGTTTCAAACAGTGAAACTAATTATGATGTACACTTTACTGTAATTGATAGTACCTCAGAGTTCCTACTTCTAGATAGTAAATCAGACAGACACAGAAAAAGTTCTTCATGAACCAAGACGTCTACATGTACTTCAAGGTCATATCCATCTAAAACATCCAAAGTGTCTGTTACTACAGATCAAGATTTATTGCTGTTTGATCATTGATGATTCATCGGTGAAGTACAAACCATCTTCAAGAAATGTAATGCCGTGGAACAAATTCTTAAGCATACAACAGATGTAGACATAAATCAAGGTCGTATTTTATACACCGACACTCAAGATCAAACAGTTCCTGTCGTTCAAGTTCCAAACAGTCTCGTGGATATAGAAAAGAGTTTACTCGGCATAAAAATAAAATAATTTTAAGAGCCAGATACAGTCCACAGCCATATTAAGACCACATCTAAACATCATAGCCGCACTAGAAGATATGGTCGTTCAAGTTCTGATGAATCTACATCTAATGCTAATGATAATACATCACCAATGAATGAAGATACAAGAAAGCTCCCAAATAATCTGCGATATTATGTAAAGACCTTTAGGCTGTCTTTTCAACAACATACTGAAGCTACATAACTGTAATGGACTGGACATACAGTAAATGTCGAGACTACCTTACTTGGAGCTTTCCAAGGAATACATTTGAATTCTTTACAATCAAATCGAAATCGAGTAATTTCAATTCCTATAAACAAATAATGAAGCAACTGGAAAATGGAATCGGTAACCTAGATCCTACCGAAACCTCGCGTATAAAGTTCCAGCAGGCAGACAAACAAAAGATAAATGCTCAGACGAATTGGCTGATAGAATACTGACGATGTCCACCAGTCATAGGATGCAAGAAACTATTGCAAGGTTTCCCAGGGATGTATTGATTAAGAAGCCGTTAACATGCATGCTTCAATAAACCAAAAAATATGCAAGAAGCATTTCATGCCATAAAACAACATCAATATACTTCTGAAGCAGTCGATGGTAGCAGAAAAAGAAGGCATAACTGAGATAATGCTCCTTCTGGAGCCAGGTTTGAGCAGTTGATACATAAGGCCTTACCAAAGATATCTAAGTTTCAGCAGACGTCGACACCCAAATATTTAATCGCAAAGAAAAATGCAGACACTCAATGCTTCTTCTGCAGATGTTTTGACCATTTTAAGAAAGATTGTCGCCGATACAAGGAGTCGCTTAAGAAAAAGACAGATGGAGATTAATTAAACACCCAAGGGCTGGACGAAAAGACTAACCGTTCTAGCATACAGAAAAGGCAATGAGAGTCGCGTTGAAGTGACTTTTAGCTACGGTGAAAGAGGGTGACGCAAATGATAATCTGCATTAAAAGGATAAAAGGAATAAAGGTGGTATTATCAAGTCTACAACCTCTAGTTTATATAGACACTTTAGACACTACTTTCTAGGAAGAGAGTTTACGGTGAAAACTGGTCGTTCAAGTTTGACTTGGTTATTAAAGTTTAAAGAGCCACAGGATCAGCTGGCGCGCTGGATCGAGGAGATTTTTCAAAACAACATGGTTGTAAAACATCGGGTTATGGCAAAGAAAGGTAATACGGACTCGGATGACAGAAATTGCTGAAACTTTGACGCCGTGTAGATAATTGATAGCTGGCATTTGGCCTGCAAATTTGCCATGCGGTGTTTGTCATAATGGCATCAGGGCTGACGGACAACGAGCTAAATTTGAGCGACAACTAAAATTGTCCATTCGAGTACAGAAAAGGGACGAGCACACAAAGTTCAACAAAATTCTCTTGGTAATTGTACCAGTACATATCTTCTAGACAGTATTAGTATAGAGGACGGCATGACTCTCTTGAACAGCATACTCACAGCGGCTGCTACAAGTCTATGCGAAAGTGGCCCATATTTCGACATAGTCACGCTGTGCAAACGGAAAGCAGCTTTGTAACTGCATGATTGGAGACAACTGTGCGAGATTTTGATACACAGCTAATATTTGTGTTCGAGATTCACTTTCGATGACCTGCAACAAGAACAAGCGGAAGACAAAGACTTAATCATTGTCCTTGGTTGGTTTTAAGATAAGAAAGAGCCATAAGAGGGAATTCTATTTCTGGCCATGTCCAAAAGCATGTGCTGTGTTTAATCAAAATAAGAAGAAAGGAAGATTAGGTAGAGCTCCGTGAACAGTATCAGGCGGGAGCACCCATCGAACGTGTGCATATAAATTCCATTGGTCAGTTGCCAAAGACACCGCAAAGAAACCAGTACTGCATGATGATGGTAGATTAGTTTACGAAGTGGGAAGACTATGTACTGTTACCATCGCAGAAAACTGAGGTGACTGCAAAAACTGCCATTTACGAGTTTTTCAGTCGTTATGAATTTCCGTTTTCACAGACGAAAGTCAGCTGTTTGAAGCTCTGTATAAAGCATTACACATTCATCACATTCCTAAAGACAGAACTACACAATAGCGAGCAATTTGTTCAAGGTGAAACATTTTATGAAACGCTACTGAATGTCGTCAGATGTTTCATTGGAAGTCGCAAGACAAAAGGGACCATAACATTCAATAAATAGCACACAGCTTTGTGGAACAATTATCTTGATGTCCACGGTACATAGGCGGAGAAACAGTTCAAGCAGCTTCTCGAAACCATACGTCATATGAGCCATATAGCTAAGATCAAGTATAGGCCTAACGTAACAAAAACACGCATTTGTTTGGTAAAAGATACTGCTAAGTCCAAAGAAAGTTTCAAGATTTCTGATAGAGACTGGATAAGCAAAAACGTTTGGAATCTCAAATCTCTTTCAAAGTTTCAAATGACTACGATCAAGAGAGGGACAGGAAATGTTATATAAAGAACCCAGAAAAGCTCTTGAAAAAAGTATCTGAGGAGGAAACTGTTGGCGAAGTATTGGACTTGATAGACGATGAGAAACTTCTAAAACCACATCATTTCCCAAAACAGAAATCTATTATCGAGAATATGGAGTGAGGCCTCACACCAGGTCAGACAGGAAATATTTTTTCAGAGAGCCCTAGGAGGTCGCCACGTATAAAATAGCAAGCTGCAAAGATTTCTTCAATCAAAACCCCTTTCAGAGAGCCTTCCAAGGAGGATACAACTTTCAACAGAACAGACAAGGATGTCCAGCAAAGGGTTTCAAGTTGACATCATATAGAGTAATCTGCAAGAACAGAAACACTTGACAGAAGGAAACACTCACTGAACTGTCAGGACCGTTCAAAAGCCCACCAGGGAGACATGGCTTCTAGCACCAGTCACCCTGAATGGTCTCGAACTAAAGACCAGCAGGTGTATAGTTCCAGTGCAAACGGGAACAAAAGGCATTCTAACAGGTCTTAAGCTAAAGCCAATCAGGTGTTAATTTCTAGCGCAAGCGGGGACAAAACATCGTCCAAACCTGCAGCTAAGAAGACATCATCGGTGGCACTAAAATGCTTGGAGCGTCCTGTCACCATAGGAACGGGTACAACTGTAGAATTTCCACACATTTCAGGAAAACGTTCTTCCTCTATAAGTCTACAGACACTGATCATTTCAGCAACTGTCCTGAAGAAATAGAAAACGGTTGATTTTTACGCCAGGTTAAAATAGCGAGGGGTGGAGGAAGTAGAAGTGGACTAGCGTGAACTGCTAAATGCTGGGTACCAGATTGTACAGCACCAGCCAATTCATGAAGATTCATGACATTGTTTCCAAGCACAATGTCCCAGGAATGTTCAATGAAAGACTTCAACCTGACGTGTGCTGCGGGGAAGGAGGAAAGCTTTGAATCAGGCAGCCATATTGCTTTTTGGTAAGCCAGCAACCTTAGATGAGTAAGTCATCTTCATTAGAATCCTAACATGAACAGACAATGCAAGAATTCTGCAGATTCCTAAATGTCTCTATCCATGATCAATTATCTCTGGAACCCGCCAACTCACAAGGTGTACTTCTTCACTGGAAAGCAGTCGTTCTTATCTCAGACAGCTTAGATCATAATGTACGGGAATACTGGTTTAACAATTTCTTAGTTCAAGAGGACATGAAAGCCCATCTTAAGCCATACATAAAGGCCGCTGAAATATAAACAAGGTATATATTGTATGCACCATTTCAACACATATTTTCTCAAACGTTTGTGATTTTGGATATGTATTATAATCATTGTCATATATATGACATATCCATGCATTATTTGCTGGAACCCCATACTTTGCCTCCTTAAAAAACAATAAGACATATTGTAGAATCTTATCATTTTCAGGTACATCAAGTAATAAAACGGCACACAATTGTTTAAGAGACTAACGATTCCACTTGAACTTTCAGTTAATGAATATGATACATGTACAAATGACTCGACCTGGTTCAATCCCTACGTTTTTAAAAAGTTTGAGGTATATTGGACACTTGTAGAGTAAAATATATTTTTGATAGAATAACTGGAAAAAAACGTCAAAACATTGGTTTGGAAAGTGATGTATCATATTCATGCTTTAAAAAGATTTTTAGGCGTAATAATACCATCAACCGTTACATGGCATATTTCTTGAATATTCAGTAAAGTTCACTTATCACGAGTTTTCAAAGAACTGCCTTCTTCATCTTTATTGCCATTGCTTAATATTTCTTTAGGCATGGAAAAAGGTTTAATGATTTTCGACATGTGAAAATCCATAGTAAAGAATACAAACTATCAGAGCGTTACTTGTTCCGAAACACATCACGCAAGTATTATTTCAACTAACATATTAACAACAATCCATCAATCTTTTGTAATATTGCAATGGCTACCCCGTTATTCATAAGATCGTGTAGAATTGCAGTTATAGCTGCGTATTGTATTTTAAAGGTACATCAAGTGATAAAACTTCGAATTATTTATTATGGAACGTTATGCTATACATATCAGTGGTAAATTTTGTTCAAAGTGTACACAAAGACCCGTCTTGTTAATCTTATTGCAATTCAGAAAATTATGGGCATTACGGCTTATGACATGTGCCTTTTTATTCATATATATCCTGAATTACTGTAATGGAATCCTAATTATGTGATAAAGATACTTCTCGATAAAAATGGTATCCATTAAAAGACCTTTTATTAGAATTGGCCACCTGTACAAATAATATACTTTTTATGTGTCGCGGATGTAACTTCATCATGCTTATAATTGATGACATCATTTATCGCTAATGCTAATATAGGTAACAATGTCTTACTTATCTCAAGCAAAAGGGTCATACTAGGATGGCGTGTCATGCTTCAAACTCGGGGAGCTACCTTGACGGCCAATGTCACAGGTGGTGTTCAATATGTGAAGTAGGGTCTGGTAACAAATGGTTGTGTCAAGATAAAATGTTTGCCAAAATATTCAACAGTCTTTACATGTATCTATTTATGCCTTTGAAGGATTATCATCAAACTTGTGTTAAACGTCTATCTCATCGTGATTCAAATGGTCAAGTTGAATGTTCTTATCAAGGTCAACAGTCATGTAAAAACATCTCCCAATCCTTTGATTATTTGTCATTTTGGTCCAGTACTTTGTGTTGCATGGCTACTTTTGCCATCCATATTTATCTAAAGGAAATGCCGTCACAACAATAAAAGCTAATAAAGGTAGCAATGTCTCACCCATCTCATGCCATATGTATTAAGATATTCTACGTACTATGGCTGATGACATATAAACAAGGTATATATAACATGTACCATTTAAACGAATATGTTCTTAAACTTTTGATTAAAATGTATTTAGTTCTCTATTATGATCATTGTCATATAAATATAACATATTCTTATGTTTTTTTGCCGGAACCCTATACTTCGCCTCAATAAATAACAAAACGAAATCTTATTGTTTTCAGGTACATCAAGTTTTAAAGCGGCTTGCAGTTGTTTAATAGACTAACGATTCAGTTGAATGTTCAAGGTTCAATCCTTACGTTTTTAGAAAGTTTGAGGTATTTTTGACACTCATAGAGTCATGTTATATTAGATTGAAAAACTGATAAAGAAACGTCAAAACGTTGGTTTTGGAAAGTGATACATCTTCTACCTGTTACTAAAATATTTTAAGCGTGATAATAGCATCAAAAGTTAAAAGACAGATTTCATGAGTGGTCAGTAAAATTTATTAATTGAGTTAACAAAGAATTGCTTTTCTCTTTTTTTAACCATTCATTAATTGATTAACATATTGTCTCAAATAGTTAAATGGACATCTCATAGATTTTATCTTTAGTGAACAATTGTAGCAATGACCAGTCAAATTTGTTCAAGACATCAAGTGATCAAAGGCAAACGTACTATTTATGTTTTTAATTCCTCCTCCAATGAAAAGTTAGCTCGGTAATGATAACATCAATTTATAGACAGAGTTTCTCACAGACATGTGCAATTTATTATAATAGGTAACAAAGACTCGGTTTTATGATTATTGAAATGTGCAAAGGTATTGAAACCCCATATTTTACATCCATAGTGAAAAATGCTAGCTAACAGAGCGTTACATCTTTCCAAATATTTCACGTAAGTATTATGTCAACTAAGATATTAACAATATTTTTTTAATTTTAAGTAATATGTCAATGGATACCCTATAATTCATAGGATTGTGTATAATTGCAGTCTATGCAAGTATTATGGCCGCGGACAAAGAAGTATATATAGCATACATCATTTCAACACTTATTTTCTTTAACGTTTGTAAACTTGGTTATGCATTATGATCATTCTCATACATATATAATGCTCATGTATTTTTCGCTAAAACAACATACTTCGCCATCATTAATTACAATAAGAAATATTGTAGAGTCTTACTGTTTTCAGGTCCATCAAGTGATAAAACCGCATACAATTCTTTCAGAGACTGTGGTGATGGTACATATTTTATAACCTGTCGCGGACGTACGTCAGCTTGGCTGGAATCATAAACGACTGGATTGACAGTTCTGACAGTCAGTTCTGCGATGGCATAATTTTGGTCAGTTTTTGACCTTCCAACTTTCTTCCTATGTTTTAAAAAAGGTTAACCACGGAGTACTTTAATGGCGACGATACTTTTATCTGGACAGAAAGCAGACAAGCTTTACTGCGTAGACGGCTAGTAACAACCGATCAACACTTTTCCCGACATTCATCTAAAGAATTGTTTTGGGGCGTATGGAGTGCAATGGGCTTCTAGCTCGAACTGCGAATTACCGAAATTAACATAAAGTTTCTTGGGGAGACAGTTTACAGTACGATTGCAAACAGGTAAATTAATTGCAAAAAATATTTAATTAAGCCTGTTTCTGACCCTACCCTTTTCATGTATCTATATACAGATTAGTTTTCATACAGAGATCCATTGTATCGAAACAAAATAGGAAAGTTGTGATTACGCCTTGCCCGTGTTAACTGAAAATTGAGACAAAACAATGTCGGTCAACATAAATCAAGCCACGAAAGAAGAATTGAAAACCATACCAGGCACATGACCTATAAGAGCTGACCTGATCATACAATTCAGACAGAAGTATTGCAGCGTACAGAAGATATTCCTATTATATTATCGGGACATCTACCAAAACATATAATGCTGCACCCGACACACCAGTTACTAAACTTGTATCATAACTAATTACAACAACAGCTACAAGTACAATTATCCCGGGATATACACCCTTGATTGATAGTATAACTATGGCAATACCTATGTTATCAATATTAACATTGAATGATTTACCAAATATTATCAATAAAGAGCTAACACATACTATACAACCTAATGTGGAACATGCTGTAAATTAGCTCCTTGCCTTAAACCAGAGAATCACCTAAACAGATCTGGTTGCGTTAATTTCCGTACTACCTGATGTTTTAAACAGTGAGACAGATGATAATGTGCACTCTACTGCAATCAATAGTACTTCAGAGTTCAAGCTTCTAGATATTAAACCAGACATACACAGACAAAGTTCTTCGAGAACCAAGACGTGTACATGCACTTCATTGTCATATCCATCTAAAACATACAGAGTGTCTGTTTCTACAAATATTTATTTCCATGTGATCAATACCTGCTAGTTAACAATTCATCCGTACAGCACAAATCATCTTCAAGAAATGTAAGGCCTTTCTGCCGTTGAACCAATTCTTAAGCTTGTCTCTAGATCAACAAAAGTGAAAATAAATTAAGGTCGTAGTTTATACACCGACAATCTAGATCAAACAGTCCCTGTCGTTCAAGTTCCGAACAGTCTCGAGGATATACAAAAGAGTTTACTCGGCATAATGATAAAAGAGTTTTAAGAGACACGTACAGTCCACAATCATACTTCAAGAACAAATCTAAACGTCAATGCCGGGCTAGAAGATATGGTCGTTCAAGTTTTGATCAGTCTAACTCTGATGATAATGATGACAAATCTACAACGAGAGGAGATCCAAGAACACTCACAAAGAATCTGCGATATGATGGAAAGACCAGATGGCTGTCTTTTAAATATATACTTGAGCAACAGAACTGTAATGGACTGGACAGACAGTGAATGTCGAGATAACTTTACTTGGAGCTTTCCAAGAAAAACTTTAGATTTCTTTACAATCAAATCGAAAACGGGTTATTGCAATTCCTTTAAACAAATAATAAAGCAACCGGAAAAAAGATTCGGTAATAAAAATCAAACCGAAACCTCGCGTTCCAGCAGGCAAGGCAAACAAAAGATGAATCCTTAGAAGACTGGGCTATTAGAGTATTGACGGTGTCCACTAGTCATAAGATGCAAAAGGCAATTGCAAGATTTTACCAGTGATATATTGGTTATTGGTCAAGAAGCCGGTACACATGCATGCTTCAACAAACCGAAAAGTATGCAAAAAGCACTTCATGCCATGAAACAGTCAATGGTAGCAGACAAAGAAGGTAAAACTGATATAATGTTTCAGTTAAGTCAATGATTTCTATATCTGGAGCCAGGGTTGAGCAGATGATACAAGCTTTCCAACAGATAACTGCGTATCAGCAGACGTCAAGGATAATCTGCATACAAAAGATGAAAGGAATATAGATGGTATTATTAAGTCAAAAACCTCTAGTTTATATAGACAACAAGACCCTGATAGAAGTCCAGTCATGTAATAGGGATTTCAACAGCAGCAAGACGTCTTGTCAACAAGATCTCACACCAAAGGATTACACAAACTGAAGGGCATTACCATTACCTCTTAGGTTCACAAACATTTCAAGAAAGGGTCTACGTTACACCAGTTAGTGATGAAATGTCGCTAAGTCATGGTTTTCTTAATCATCTAGGCAGCATGTAAGGTATGCATTCTGACACGTTAGTTATCAATTGAAACAGGATTCAAATGCAAGCAACCAGTCGTTGTGGTAAACCTGTAATTTCAAGAGTCACTGTGACTAAACGTGTTTTGATTTCGCCAAACTCATCAGTCCGAATTCTTTGCAGAATTCTCCAAACTGGATGATTACCTTATGGAGCCAGATGAGATGTTGAATAAACTAGGTATACTAATGCCCATGAGTTTAAAACCATCCAAATCAGAACCAGTCGTCTGTTTAGTCAATCGAATAAGACTCTCAAGAAGGGCAAAGTGATAGCCAGTGCATATGAAAAAACAGAAAACCCCGATGACCGGTACTCTGTAGTGACCTCTAGTTACAAAGACGTCAACTTTGTCCAGAAGGGAAAGAACAGAATGCATAACTGTACACCAAACAGACGCGATGAGATAAAACCGCATCTGAAACTAAAGGGATTGCACCAAAAATAAGTACACTCAAAAGAACATCTTCAAAATTAAGAAAGGTTCAAGTAATTGTGAAAGTACCAGATCATCTACAAGTTCTATATAGGTATTCTATTGAACATCTTACCATGGGGCAAAATGAGAAATTAGCCCAACTCCTAAGTGTCTATAAAGACGTCAATGCAAAACAGATCTTGACCTGGATAATTTGACTGCAATCTAAAATACGGTGGAGACCAGAGAAGCAAATCTAATCAAACAACGTACACGACGAAGCCCAGTTTGCTTTGTGGAAGAAGAAGAAGGGCATCTCAGAATATGGTTGATGCCTGTGTCATTCATGAATTTGTATAAAAATGAGCGTCCTCATCTGTTCTGATCAGGAAGCTTGACGGTTGTGCCGTTGTGTCGACTACAGAGCACAGAATAATGATACGGTTAGGAATACCTTTTGTTTACAATTGATCGAATATTGCTTGGATACATTGGCTGGTAGTATCTGATTTTCTAAACGTGATACCATTCTACTTAATGGCAAGTTCGAATCAAGTACGAGTATGTTCGAATGGGGTTTGGTCTAACCTATGCACAAGCAACATCCTACATAAATTATAATGAATTAAGTATTACGGGGTTAAACGTAGCATACTGTGTTTGCCTTCTTGGACGACATCCTGGTGAAAAGGAATAGTGTTGAGGACCGTTAAAAAGAATAGCTGACGCTCTTAAAGGGTTTCGAAAGCATCGTACATATATGAAGCTCAAGCCAGGAAAATGCACGTTTGTCAAAAAGAAGTTGAATTTCTTAGAAGAATGGTCACTGGATTTGCATTGTCCATGACATCGGAAGACATTTACACAGTAGTCAACTAAGTTCAAAGAAGGATTTCAAAAGATTTCTAGGTTAAGCAAACTATTATACAACCTTTATAAAGGATTTTGCTGGTCAAGCATTACCATTGTAGAATGTTGCCGACAAAATCGTTTCAAGCTTGACATAAGGAAACAAGAAGCATTTAATGCGTTGAATAAAGCTTGAGCCTCTCCGCTAGTTTTGTTTGACCCAACTATATCGATCAATAACTATTGGATTCGCAAGCTTCAGATTCGGCTATAGGTGCAGAACTTCTACAAGTACAGAATGGAGTAGAAAACGTCATTGCTTATAGCAGTTTCAGCTTGACCCTAGAGCATAACAACTACTGCACAACCACAGATAAAACTTCTTAGTACACTACCTTCTAGGCAGAGTCTTTACATTGAGAACTAATAAGTCAAGTTTGACTTTGTTATGAAAGTATAAAAAGCCACAAGGTCAGCTGGCGCGATGGATTGAGGAGCTTTCTCAATACAACATGGTTGTAAACATCGGACTGTGGCAAAGAAGGGTTATGCGGACTCGGCTGTCAATTATTCCTGAAACTTATACGCCGTGCAGATAATTGATAGCTGGTATTAGGCCTGTAGATTTACCATGCTGTGGTTGTCATTTTAGCATCAGGGCTGGTGGACATTGGGCTAAATTTATCGATGATGTCGACGATTCGATTTGTCTGGCTGCGCATGTTAGACTGACAACTCATAAAGCCAACGTTCAATCAGAGGCAACTGTAGGGGCGCACATGCTTAATCTCAAGGGTATAGTTAGACTGACAACAGAAAATGTCCATACGAGTACAGAAAAGTGACGAGCGCACACAGTTCGACATAATTCCCTAGGTAACTGTACCAGTTCAGATCTTATACACAGTATTGGCATAGAGGAAGATTTCAGTCTTATGAACAGCGTACTCACAGCAGTTGTTACAAGTCGATGCTGAAGTGGCTTACATTTTGACATATTCACACTGTGCAAAACAGAAAGAAGCTTTGTGACTGCATGCTTAAAGACAACTGTACGAGATTTTCATACACAACAAAATTCGTGTTCGGGATTCACCTTCGATGACCTGCAACAAGGACAAGCGAAAGACAAAGACTTCACCATTGTCCTTGGTTGGTTTTAAGATCAAAGGGAGCCGTAAGAGGGACTTCTATTCCGGGCCAGTCCAAAAGCAAAGTTCTATTAGCTTTATAAAAGTTTATTCCTACTAATATATGGCGTCCTATTCAAGACCAATCCATAAGCTGAAGATTTCAAATGAGAGATGTTGAGTCTTATGTGATATCATGTGCTGGGTTTAATCAAAATAAGAAGATACGGTAGAGCTCCCGTGAACAGAGTATCAGGCGGGAGCATCCATCGAACGTGTGCATGTAAAATTCATTGGTTCATTGCCAAAGACATCGCAAAGAAACCAGTACTGCGTGATGTTAGTATATTAGTTTACGAAGAGTTTTTCAGTCGTTATGAATTTCCGTTTCAAGCTTTCACAGACCAGGGACGCGACTTTGAAAGTCATTTGAAGCTCTGTATAAAGCATAGTTAAAGATAAGTCAAAAGAAAGTATCCTGATAAATAATTCCAAATCTCTTTCATAGACAGTTTCAAATGTCTACGATCCAGAGAGGGACAGTAACATAAAAAACCCGGACAAGCTCCCCGAGAAAGTATTTGAGGAGGAAACTGTTTGAGAACAGTTGGACTTGACAGACGAGGAGAAACTACTAACTACTGTTAGTATATTAGTTTACGAAGAGTTTTTCAGTCGTTATGAATTTCCGTTTCAAGCTTTCACAGACCAGGGACGCGACTTTGAAAGTCATTTGAAGCTCTGTATAAAGCATAGTTAAAGATAAGTCAAAAGAAAGTATCCTGATAAATAATTCCAAATCTCTTTCATAGACAGTTTCAAATGTCTACGATCCAGAGAGGGACAGTAACATAAAAAACCCGGACAAGCTCCCCGAGAAAGTTTTTGAGGAGGAAACTGTTTGAGAACAGTTGGACTTGACAGACGAGGAGAAACTACTAAAATCACCTCAGTTCTCAGGCTAAAGGCAAGCAGGTGTTAAGTTCAAGCGCAAGCGGGAACAAAACATCGTCCAACCCCGCAACTAAAAAGGCATCACTGGTAGCGATAAATGTCATGGAGCGTCGTGTCACCATAGGAACGGGTACCACTGTAGAATTGCCACACACTACAGGTAGCAGTCCATCCTCTTCAAGTCTACAGACACTGATCATTTCAGCTACTATTACAAAGAAATACAACAAAGATGATATTTTGCGTCAGGTTCGAGGGGTGGGGGAAGTAGAACGTGGACAAGAGTGAATCTGCACAACGTGGGAACCAGATTGTACAGGACCTGCCAAATACATGAAGGTTCATAATTCCAAGAACCATGTTTAAGGAGTTTTCGATGCCAGACTTCAACCTGGCGTGTGCTGCGAGGAAGGAGGAATGCTTTGAATAAGCCAGCCATATGGCTTCTGGGAAGGCCAGCAACCTTACATGAGTTAGTCAGTTTCATTAGAATCCAAACAGAAACAGGTAATGCAAGAATTCTTCAGATTCCTGAATGTCTCTGTACCAAACCAATTTACTCTGGAACCCTCCAACTCACAAGGTGTACTTCTTCACTGGAAAGCTATTGTATTTATCGCAGACAGCTTAGATGATTTTGAACGTGAATACTGGTTAAATAATTTCCCAGTTCAAGATGACATGAAAGCCTTTCTCAAGCCATACGCATAAAGATATTCTAAGTATTAAAGCTGCTGATATATAAACAAGGGATATATTGTATGTACCATTTCAACACATATATTCTTAAACGTTTGTGATTTTGGTTATGTATTATTATCATTGTCATAAATATAACATGTTCATGCCTTTTCTTCGCTGGAACCCCATACTTCGCCTCCTTAAATAACAAAGAGAAATATTGTAGACTCTTATTGTTTTCGGATACATCTAGTGATAAAACTGCAAATAAATCTTTATGAAACTAACGATTCCATTTGAATGTTCAATTATAAATGAGATACATGTACAAATGTGTCGGCCTTGTTTAATTCCTGCGTTTTTAGAAAGTTTGAGGTATATTGGACACTGATAGAGTCAAATTGTTTAAGATAGGTTGGTTTGGGAAAGTGATATGTCATCTTCCTGAAGGATTTCTAGGCGTAATAATACCATCAACCGATAGAAGACATAATTTTTTGATATTCAGTAAAGTTCACTAATCACGAGTTATCAAAGAATTGCCTTCCTCATCTTTATTGCCACTCTTTAATTGATTAATATAATTATATTTTCTGAAATATTTAAATTGAAATTTTAATTAATAATCAATAGTTTATTATTGTAGCGATGAATAGTCAGTTTTTTCAATATATCATGGGATTACACGCGAAATTAATTATTATGGGGTGTTTTCTATATCTCTCGCGATGAAAAGTTATATCGATAATGATTACGTCCATAAATAGACAAAGGTATGAGCGTGATTTTTAACAGGTAGCAAAGACTCGTCATGGTCATCTCTTGGCACTGAAAAAAGGTTTTATAATTATTGACATTTGCAAATATATTGAAACCCCAAACTTAACATGAAAAGTGAAGAATTCAAGCTTTCACGGCGTTACATGTCTCAAAAACTTCACGCACATATCATGTCAATACATTTATTAACAACAATTCATCAATCTTTTGTAATATTTCAATGGATACCCCGTCATTCGTAGGAGTGTGTAGACTTCCAGTTATAGCTGCGTATTATATTTCAAAGGTACATCAAGTGATAAAACTTTAAATTATTTATTATGAAATGTCATGCTATACATTTCAGTTTCAAGGCCACATGTTTAGAAGGTTGAAAATAAAAATTAAAGTAAAATTATTTGTTATGCGATGTTTAGCTCTTACGATCACGTCTTTACCAGATGAGAGTTTCAATCAGTTGACAACATATATCCATGTTTTTAGAACAAAATTTACAAATGGTTTGTAAATTTTGTTAATAGTGTAAACAAAGGCTCGTCTTGTTAATCCACATTGAAATTAAGAAAGTTCTGGGCATAACGGCTTAACAGATGTGCCCATTTATTCATATATTTCCAGAATTACCGTAACGGAATTCCAATAATGTGATAAAGATACTTCTGGCTAAAAATGGTATCAATTAAAAGACAGAATTTTCCAAGGTACAGTACCTTTTTTAAATACATTAAACTTACTTTCGATGTGCTAATGTCTCTTTGTTTTATGATCATTTACAATGGTGCAGCAAGTTCATATTTGTCTGAGATATTTTTGAAGAAACTCTATACTTCACAGCAATAGTGCATAATTTTGATTTTCACACAGTTATTATTGTTTTAGATTCATCAAGCTCAAATAATTAGTCATGCTATAGTTTGATTGGTTCTGTCAGTCTTTGCACACACTTAGTGTATCGGCTATAATTTCTATAGGCATGGACATTCCTTACATAATTTTATGAAACAATTGCCAAACATTTTGATGTATCATGTAAGGCTATATTATTAGCCTTTTACTGTCCCTTCCCTTTGTATGTTTCTATATACTGACTGTTTTTCATACAGAGATCCATAGTATCGGAACAAAGTAGGAAAGTTGTGTTTAAACCTTGCCCGTTTTACTTGACAAACATGACAAAATAATGTCGGTCAACATAAATTAAGCCATTACAGAAGAGTTTAAGACCATACCAGGCACATGACCTATAAGAGCTGACCTGATCAAACAGTTCAGACAGAAGTATTGCAGCGTACAGAAGATATTCCTATGATAGTATCGGGACAGTAAGCAAAACACATGATGAGTGCCATTGAATTTGCATATCCGACTCCTAGGAAGAGGCAATCAGTGTCATCAATGAAAGCAGTTGTTACCACTACATCACCATCAGCTGCTGCCGGTACCACTGTGTCATCTACAGTAGTAATCCCAAGTACACCGGTGGCCACTACAGGAATACACTCAGTATCAATTGTAGTATCTACAATAGGGACGAAGAGTTCAAGACAACCAAGAACACCGGTAATCACAAAACATGCTTTAGGAGATTCACCCGGCACACAATTTGCTTAACTTTTATCATCAATAGTAACAATAAATACAGGTACTACAGCATTTACACCATTGATGGATAGTATAACTATGTCATTACCTATGCTATCAATATCAACATTGAATGATTTACAAACACCAAAGATTGCCAGGATAGAGGTAACACATATTATACAACGTCACGTGGAAGATGTTGTAAATTAGCTCCTAGCCTTTAACCAGGGAATGACCAAAACAATCTGGTTTCGTTAATTTCTTCACAACCTGATGTTTCAAACAGTGAGACAGATGATGATGTATATTCTAATGAATTTAGTAGCAATTAATAGTACTTCAGAGTTCCTACTTCTAGATATTAAACCAGACATACAAAGTCAAAGTTCTTCTAGAACCAAGACGTCTACATGCACTTCAAGGTCATGGTTATCTAAAACATCCAAAGTGCCTGTTACTACAAATAAAGATTAACTGTAATGTGATCAAGACCTGCTAGTTAGCAATTCATCAATGAAGCACAAATCATCTTCAAGAAATGTAACGCATTTATGCGGTGGAACCAATTCTTAAGCTTATCTCTAGAACAACAGAAGTGAAAATAAATCAAGGTCGTAGTTTATACACCGTCAATCTAGATCAAACAGTTCATGATGTTCAAGTTCCAAACAGTCTCATGGATATAAAAAAGAGTATACTCGGCATAATGATTAAAGAATTTTGAGAGACAGGTACAGTCCACAACCACCCTACAAGACCAAATCTAAACGTCATAACCGCACAAGAAGGTATGGTCGTTCAAGTTCTGATGAGTCTAACTCTGATGATAATGATTACAAATCTTCAATGATAGGAGATCAAGGATAGCTCCAAAGGAATCTGCAATCTGATGGAAAGACCAGGTGGCTGTCTTTTAACAACAGATTGAAGCAACAGAACTGTAATGGAGTAATGGACTGGACATACAGTGAATGTCGAGATTACCTTACTTGGAGCTTTCCAATGAAAACTTTACATTTCTTAACAATCAAATCAAATTCGGGTTATTGCACTTTCTTTGAACAAATGATGAAGCAACTAGAAAATAAATTCGACAACCAAGATCTAACCGAAACCTCGCGTATAAAGTTCCAGCAGGCAAGACAAACTCAAAATTAATCCTTTCAAGTCTGAGGTGATATAATACTGACGTTGTCCACTAGCAAGAATCTATTGCAAGATATTCCCAGGGATGTATTGGCCTAGAGACGGGTAAACATGCATGCTTCAACAAACCAAAAAGTATGCAAGAAACACTTCATGCCATAAAACAGCATAAATATATTTCTGAATCAGTTGATGAAAGCAGACAAAGAAGGTACAATTTAGATAATGTTTCCGTTAAATTAGTGATTTCTCCATCTGGGGACAGGGTTTAGCAGATGATACGTAAAGCCTTCCAACAGATAACTAAGTTTCAGCAGATGTCAACGCCCAAATATGAAACTTCTAGTCAGCAAGATCTCACATCATAGGATTCAACAAACTGAAAGGTTTTACCACAAAACATTTGAAGTTGCGATAAGGTTCACAGACATTTCATGAAAGAGTCTTCAAAACACCAGTTAGTGATGAAATGTTGCTTGGCCATGATTTTCTGAATCATCTAGGCATAATGTTAGATATGCATTATGACACATTAGTTTTCAATTTAGAAAGGATTCAAATGAATGCAATCTGTCGTAATGGTCAACTTGTATATCCAAGAGTCATGGAACTAAACGAGGTACTAGATGTTATGTTGAACAAACTAGGTATACTAATGCCACGGGGTTTGAGACGACCCAAATCAGAACCAGTCGTCCGTTTAGTCTATAAAATGAGACTATCCGGTAGGGCAAAATAAAAGCCAGTGCATATAAAAACAAAGACAGTACCGGAAAACCCCGATGACCAGTACTCCAAAGTGACTTCTAGTTACAGAGACGAAAACTGTGTCCAGAAGGGAAAGAACAGTATGCATAACTGTAAAACAAACAGACGAGATGAAACCACATCTGAAACTAAAGGCATTGCACCTAATAAGTACATAATAATAATAAGTACACTCATAAAAAGCTATTAGGAATTAAAAAAGTATTCTAATAGACATCTTACCATGGGTCAAAGTAATAAATTAGCCCAACTCCTTACTGACTATAAAGACGTCTATGCAAAACAGATCTTGACCTAGATAATTTGCCTGCAATCTAAAATACCATGGACACCGGAGAAGCAAATCAGATTAAACATCGCATGCGACGTAGCCCAGTTGGCTTTGTGGGAGAAGAAGAAGGGCATCTCAGAATATAGTTGATGCCTGTGAATTTCATGAATCTGTTTCAAAATTGGCGTCCTCACCTGTTCTGATCAGGAAACGTGACAGTTCTCTGAACCGTTGTGTCGACTACAAAGCGCTGAATAATGATACGGATAGAAATATTTTTTCTCTTCCATTGGTTGAAAATAGCTTGGCTACATTTGCTTGTAGTATCTTGTTTTCTAAACTAGATGCCAATTCAGCTTACTGGCAATTATGAATCAATGAAGAAGATAGATAGATAGAAAACTGTTTTTCCTACCAAGTACGGACTCTACGAGAATGTTTGTATGGCGTTTGGTCTAACAAATGCACCAGCAACATTTTCGTTAATAATAAACTTAGTATTACGGGGTTTAACGAGGCATACTGTGTTGGCCTTCTTGGACGATATCCTGGTGATAGCGAATGGTTTTGAGGACCATTTAAAAAAATATAACCGACGCTCTTGAAAGGTTTTGAAAGCATGGTATGAAGCTCAAGCCAGGAAAATGCACGTTTGTCAAAAGGAAGTTGTTATTCTTGGACGAATGGTCATTGGATTTGCATTGTCCATGACCTCGTGATACATTTACACAATATTCAGCTGACAAGCTCTTAGTTCAAAGAAGGATGTTGCAAGAGTTCTAGGTTTAGAAAACTATCAAAGAACCTTTGTAAAGGATTTTGCTGGTCTAGCATTACCATTGTATAATCTAACCGTCAATGATCAGTTTCAAGTTGGTTATAAGGGAACACGAAGCATTTGATAGATTAAAGGAAGCTTTAGCTTCTCCACCAGTTTTAGATTTACCAAACAAACGATATCCATTCAAATTGGATTGGCAAGTTTCAGATTCGGCTATAGGTGCAGAATGGGGTAAAAACGTCATTGCGTATAGCACTTTCAGCCTGACTTCAGAAAATAGAAATTAATGCACCAACAGAAAATAACTTCTGGGCATTGTACGGTTCAACACACACTTCATACACTACCTTCTAAGAAGAGTCTTTACAGTGAGAACTGATAACTCAAGTTTGACTTGGTTATTAAAGGTTAAAGAGCCACAGGGTTAGCTGGCGCGATGGACTGAGGAGCTTTCTCAATACAACACGGTTGTAAAACATCGGGCTTTGGCAAAGAACGGTTATACGGACTCGCTGTCAAGAATTCCGGAAACTTTGACGCCGTGCAGATAATTGATAGCGGGCATTAGGCCTGCAGATTTGTCATGCGGTGAATGTCATTAAAGCATCAGGGCCGATGGACAATGGGCTAAATTTATCGATAATGTCGACGATTCGATTTGTCTGGCTGCGCATGTTAGACTGACAACCAATAAAGGGAACATTCTATCAGAGGCAACTGTAGGGGCGCACATGCTAAATCTCAAGGGTATAGCTAGAGTACCAACAGAAAATGTCCATACGAGTACAGAAAAGGGACGAGCACACACAGTTCGACAGAATTCCCTAGGTAACTGTACCACTACAAATCTTCTAGACAGTAGTGGTATAGAGGATGGTACATCGTTCTCACAGAGGTTGTTACAAGTTAATGTAGAAGTGGCTTACATCTCGACATAGGCACACTGTGCAGAAAAAAGAAGCTTTGTAACTGCATGCTTGGTGACAACTGTGTAAGATTCTGATACACAGCAACCTTCGTGTTCAGGGTCTACTTTCGATGACCTGCAGCAAGAACAAGCGGAAGACAAAGACTTCACCATTGTCCTTGGGTGGTTTTAAGATAAGAAAGAGCCGTAAGATGGAATTGTATTCCTGGCCAGTCCAAAAGCAAGGTTATAGTGGCTTTATAAAAGTTTATTCCTACTGGTTGATGGTGTCCTATTCAAGAACAATTCAGAAGCCGAAGACTAGTATCTCAAATAAGAGATGTTGAGTCTTATGTGATATCATGTGCTGTGTGTAATCAAAATAAGAAGACAGGAAGATACAGGAGAGTTCCGTTAACAGAGTATCGGGCGGGAGTAACCATCGAACGTTTCTATTTCATTGGTTTATTTCAAAAGACATCCGAAAGAAACCAGTACTGTATGATGATGGTAGATTAGTTTACGAAGTTGGTAGAACGTGTACTGTTACCATCGCAGAAAGCTGAGGTGACTGCAAAAGCTGCCATTTACGATTCGGTCGTTATAGATAGAGAAACAGTCCAGGCAGCTTCTGGAAACCATACTTCAGTTGGTCGACATAGTTAAGATCAAGATACAGGCCAAACTTAACAAAAACACGCATCTGTTTGGTAAAAGATACTGCTTAGTCCACAGAACGTATCCAGATAGCTGATAAGGACTGGATAAGAAAAAAACGTTTGGGATCTCAGATCGCTTTCAAAGACAGTTTCAAATGATAACGATCCGGAGAGGGACAGAAAATGTTACACAAAAAAAACGGAAAAGTGTTGGACTTGATAGATGAGGAGAAACTTCTAAAATCACCTCAGTTCCCCAAATAGGAATCTACTACCGAGCATATGGATCAAGGCACTCTAACAGGTCCTACGCTAAAGGCAATCAAGTATAAAGTCTAAAGGGCGTTGAGCGTCGTGTCACCATAGGAACTGGTACAACTGTAGAAATGCCACACGCTAAATAAAAAAAGTCCATCCTCTACAAGTCTACAGACACTGATCAGTTCAGCAACTGTCCTGAAGAAATGGAAAACATGCTATTTTACGTCAGGTTAAATAGCGAGGGGTTGGGGAGTATAATAAAGTGGACTAGCGTGAGACTGCACAATGCTGGGAACCAGATTGTTCAGCACCAGCCAAATACATGAAGGTTGATGGTTCCAAGCTCCATGTCAAAGGAATCTTCGGTGAAAGACTTCAACCTGAAGTGTGCTGCGGGGAAGGAGGACAGCTTTGAATCAGGCAGCCATATTGCTTTTGTGCAGGCCGGCAACCTTAGATGAGTTAGTCAACTTTTAGAATCAAAACAGGAACAGGTAATGCAAGAATTCTGCAGATTTCTGAATGTCTCTGTCCCAGACAAATTTACTCCGGAACTAGCCAACCCACAAGGTGTACTTCTTCACTGAAAAGCTGTTGTACTTATCGCAAAAAGCTTAGATGATGATGAACATGAATATTGGTTAAACAATTTCCCAGTTCTAGAGGACATGAAAGCCTATCTCAAGCCATACGCATTATGATATTCTAAGTATTAAGGCTGCCGACATACAAACAAAGGATATATTGTGTGTGCCATGTCAACACATACTTTCCCAAACGTTTGTGCTTTTGGTTATGTATTATTATCATTGTCATATATATAACATGTTCATGTATTTCTTTCGCTAGAACCCTATACTTCGCCTCTATAATTAAAGAAAGAAATATTGTAGAATCTTGTAGAATGTTTTCAGGTACATCAAATGATAAAACAGCACACAATTATTTACGAGACTTACGATTCCACTTGAATTTTCAAGTAATAAATATGATACAGGTACAACTGACTCGGCCTTGTTTAATCCCTTCGGATTTACGAAGTTTGAGGTATATTGGACACTGATGGAGTAAAATCAAATCATAAAGAAAACTTGGAAAAAAAGCGCAAAACATTGGTTTAGGAAAGTGATATACATTTGTATCATCTTCCTGCTTTAAGAAGGTTTGCTAGGCGTAATGATACAATCAACCGTTAGAAGACATATTTCTTGAATATTCAGTAAAGTTTACTAATCACGAGTTAGCAAAGACGTTGCCTTCCTCATCTTAATTGGCGTTCATTAATTGATAAATATACTTTCTAAAATATTTAAATTTAAGGTAGTGGATGTGTAATGAGTACTTCCTGTTTAAGGATCATTTGGAATACTTTGGATTTTATAGCTGTACCTATTTTGTACTGTGGCGCAGTGGTTAGAGCGTCTGCTTTGAGATCAAGAGGTCCT
>JAUMHA010371200.1:0-13287 GCA_032359765.1 Saxidomus gigantea | reverse complement strand
TAACAGTGTCATCAACAGTTTAAATGTAATTGTTACACTGTCATTAACAGTTTAAATGTAATCGTAACAGTGTTATCCACGGTTTTAATGTAATTGTAACAGTGTCATCCACAGTTTAAATGAAATTGTAACAGTGTTATCCTCGCTTTAAATGTAATTGTAACAGTGATATCCACGGTTTAAATGAAATTGTAACAGTGTTATCCTCGCTTTAAATGTAATTGTAACAGTAATATCCACGGTTTAAATGAAATTGTAACAGTGTCATCCACGGTTCAAATGTAATTGCAACAGTGTCACCAACGGCTTAAATGTAATTGTAACAGTGTCATCCACGGTTTAAATGTAATTGTAACAGTGTCACCAACGGCTTAAATGTAATTGTATCAGTGTTATTCACGGTTAAAATGTAATTGTAACAGTGTCATCAACAGTTTAAATGTAATTGTTACACTGTCATTAACAGTTTAAATGTAATCGTAACATTGTTATCAACGGTTTAAATGTAATCGTAACAGTGTTATCAACAGTTTAAATGTAATCGTAACAGTGTTATCAACGGTTAAAATGTAATTGTAACAGTGTCATCAACAGTTTAAATGTAATTGTTACACTGTCATTAACAGTTTAAATGTAATCGTAACAGTGTTATCAACGGTTTAAATGTAATTGTAACAGTGTCATCCACGGTTTAAATGTAATTGGAACAGTGTCATCCACGATTTAAATGTAATTGTAACAGTGTCATCCACGGTTTTAATGTAATTATAACAGTGGTATCCATACTTTAAGTGTCATTGTTACAGTGAAAAATCCGATTAGTTTAAGCAATATTTATTAATTTATCAAAGTATGAACAAATATTTTACATTTATAAACAGCATCCAGGATTGAGAAGTAAGCTTTACAGCTTTTTTGAATCTCTTTACTTTAAAACTCATCCGATAGCATGGTCGTTTTTTTATATAAAAGGCGGAAATGCTTTGCCATATATGTTATTTGGTCGTTTTATCTAACCTGTCTTGTTATCAGTATTACATGTGATTATGCAATTTTAAGGTAGAGATCTAGGGTCGGTTCAGTGGAGTTAAATTACCTATTTAGACATGAATTCCAATAATTCACTAAAACAAGTCGTTTCATGATTTTTAAAACTTTTTTTTTTTGGCCTTTGATATTGTATAATATTTTATAAATTTCGTAAAATTTGAACAGCGATATTAAAGCCACTTTTTCGAATTTTACCACCAAACTCGTAAACGATGTATATAATTATAATGCCTAGGGATCCATGTCACAGATTTTCCATATAATGCTCCAAACAAAAATATTTAACATCAAAGAAATTTCAGCCTTTTTTCTGACCGCTTGTTACGTATTTAACGATTTTAATCCCCTGACCAATTTATCAAATATTCCTTACACGGATCCCTCCGTTATTAAATTCTCTTTAAACTGCTCCAAACCCCATGTTAATCGACCCCCAATAAACAAAATTATGTTTGTTCAAAGTTGACACATCTTCCTTCAAAGTAAGTGTCAAAAACGACACACATACTTTGATTTGATTATATGAAACAAAACTCGTTTAAATGCATCCAATTATACGTAAGTACAATAATATGATCATCCATACAATATTTAACCCTGCCAAATTATAAAAATTACAAGATCCGCCCACAGAATCATTTTAATGCAATAAATACTACCTTTTCTATCTAATTAATTGCCACGACGGTAATTCGACAAAACGGTCACGTGATTATCTTTAGTAGTTGAGGTACACAGCGGGGAAAATGGAGAAAGTTGAACGAGAACTTACATGCGGGGAAATTTTATCCGAAAAAAGTAATTCGTTTAGTAATCAGAGCTAATAAGGCTATGAATAAAATTTGGCATCATCTGTAAATAATAAGCACAACTATCATGCACTAGCCTTCGTGCAACCATTTTATACAAATTATTAGATATCATATAATAAAAGGTTCTGAAAATTCAAGAACGTAAATTCATTTGAATACTGTGATAGTTAAACTGTACTCATTTATAATTTCTGAATTGCTAAGCGTACACATCTAACTATCGAGACAATTAACTAATCAATACCGTTTGATTCTACCCGTTTATTAATAATCCCTTATCGGCGCCTCAAAAGGGGCGGAGCTATGAACGGTTATTGACACCGATCAACTTTATCGGTTCATTAAGCACGCTTTAATTATCTTTTCAACATCTTTGATTTCGCTAATATGTAGAAGTTTCATTGAACATATATTAATTCATAAAAACGGAAATTTACGATTATAAAGGAAATTAGCATCGATAGCTACATAAAGTGCTTTCTCTTAAGTATATGTCAGCTTCATAGAGTTAATACATGTATCAGTTGACTTGATGATTATCATAGCGTGTCTGGAAGTGTATCATGCCATTTTGATAATGGAATTTAAAATTAAAAATTAAAAAAATGTTTCAAAAATGTTTTACTGTTTTTGTCAAATATTTTGACGTATTAAAATGATGAAAGGTATCAAAGTTAAAGTGGAATTATGCGGATTTTTTTCAAGTAAACATCCAGCTATAATAGGTGTGTGTAAAAAAAGGGTAGAGGAAATAATAGCTTTTAACCAAATGCACCAAACTCTTTCTACTACCAGTACGAAATAATAACTTTCCAAATATCTATTTTCCTATTTTGACTTGGAGAGTCTTTTACAAAAAACTGCATGCAGGAGTTGCTTCCTTCCCACTGCCGAAATATCTACCAACAGCAACAACAACACAAAGGAGATCACTGCGAAGAAAGGAACTATTATTTTATTAGTCCTACTTTTTTAATTTCTAAAGCACCAACTTCAAAAACAAATGCGACATTATCATTAATATAACGCATTTAATTGCACAGCAACCGTAAATTGCTCACCAAAACAGATCAGTCGGGGCTTATAAAATAATTTTCATACAATATACTATATTGCCCTGAAAAAAAATACATATGTTACCATCACACTTTCAAAATATCACTACTTTCTAAACGTTTACATAAACTTATAATAAAATTTGACGTTTACATGGAAAAAGTTTAAAATATTAAATTATAATTAAAATTCATAAATATGATAAACTGAACAGTGTTGTTAACCCATTCGTCATTGTACCTTCCTAGGCGATTTTCTTTCATTTCATAACATTTGTTCAAAGAAATTTATACTACATGTTACAGTTTCCAAAGAGCGGGCCGGTTCTCCGGCCCGCAATGATGTAAGAATGATAAAGTACAAACAATGGAATGTACGGGAAATGTGTGAAATATAGTGTAACAGTGGATCGGCAATAATATGCTATCGGACTAACTTATCAAAGCAAGGTTTTCTGCCTTAAGTTTATAGAATTAAGGAAATAAGCGAACTGATTTTTTCGTGTGAATAGATCCATGCTTTTTACAGAATTTTACGATCGCCGTAGAATATTCCACCTTCAGAGAGACAAATTTTGTCCTTCTGCCTTTATATTCCAGGAAAAAGTAGTGACATTTTGTCTTCACTTTCCATTTATGTCACTGGTAAAAGTAAAATGTTCCATTGATCTTATTTGGATGTTCAAATAAGTATATTGCATTATTTAATCCATATAACAAAATGTTCTTAGCTGAGCTTAGTATCTGAAATGTTCAATTTATAAACTGAGTTGATTACAATGTACATTTGTATTTGTTTCTGCCTCATATATACATATGGCTGTGAAATATGATTGCAGCTTGAACACTGTTAAAAGTACACAATTATGTAAAACGTCAAATTGTTGTATAATTATCATACTTCTTTGTATTTCACAATTCTTACTTCGAACCTGGCTTCTAGTTTTGGCTTTAGGGTACACGTTTATAGACAACCTCTGTATCTGTTTAAGGTTACACTTAACCATTAGCTTTCTGTAATTGGAAATAACTAACTTTCATTGACCATTTTCTATATTGAATAGTTAAAAAATGTAATTAATTATAATTTATTGAATTATAATTGTAAATGAGCATTATACTGACATCCATGCAGTCTGATCTACACTTTTTTATGGGTGAACAAACATAAAAATATATAGTGCAAATTGCAATACTTGTTACTGAATAGGTTCATCGCCCTTCTCGATAAAAAGCTAGACATAAAAGGATTCTTCTTTGCCCTTATAAAACCTTAAATTTCACTAGTTAATCAACAAAACAGTCAATGACCATATACTCCTGATTCTGACATACATTCAATAGTAAGTACAATAGTTTCAGCTATAACCTCATCATCTTTTGAGTAATAGATAAAATATAATTATTATAACTCATTTCGGCTTTGACGGCCAACGTAGGCATTTCTAGTTGCACATTCGTGTAGTCATTTCATGTGCTTTTTTCTACAGAATGATTTTTGCAGGTGTAGCACTTGCTTTGGGCCGTTTCTCGATGTCTGCAATGTCTATCATCCACAATATTTATCTTCAATATCCTGCAACAACTCAGAAAATTACATCATCGTTTCAGTGATACGTTCATTATTCATGCGGATTGTCGCAAGAAATTGTATGAGGTCGTCAAATTATTGGTACATTCGAGATATTGACTCGCAGGACAAAGAACCTCTTGTACGGCCACTAACTTTTTAGACTGAACAACGACATCAGCCGGAGAAATTGATGGTGCGTTTCTATAATTTGTTGTGTTTATTGTGCTAGCATTCGTTATTACGACCAAGAAGTGTTTGCAGGGTCTTTTGTAACATTGAAAGGCATCAAGACTTCGGACGGCAGTAATGAAACACTGATAACGTATTTCGCAAATGTAATTTCGCAATTTTATACCGTGGGAAAGGATATATTAGTTGTAACGGACGATCTCTTAGACAGTGTACTGAGTATATTAAGTGTATGTCGTTAAACCTTCTTTGAAAAATTTACATATACAGTCAATCCTGGTTTAAGCAGCCGATAATAAGATATATAATGTTCTGGTTCCGCCATTCTAGCAGTAAAATGTTCGTTCAACTCGGTTATTTAGTTGTGTCAACTTTTGGACCAGTGTTTGTGGTGATGTCCATTTGGACACATACTTTTAACAACATAACGTGATTTAAAAAGTTCATTGACTCAGTAAACGCAAGATTATACATTTCTTCTTCATCATATCTATTTCGTAAACAAAATTTGCATACGTGTATATATGAAAGCGGTCATGTATAGGTCAACGAAACGACCGTTTAGTCCAAAAGTGGCAAGTCAACATTAAAAAAAATGCAGAACAGTTTTTTCCTCTATGGTGATTATAGCATCAAGTTTCAAGTGTTCTTTTCAAGCAAAATTACAATGCAATTGTATAACGAAAATTAAATACAAAACTATTCTTACTTACCACGAATATTTCACTGGTCATCATTATCTCATGAAAGCACTTGATGATCTCAGACTGTGTTTACTTTTGAACGGAAATCAATTATTTTTCTAAACAATTTTTAATAAAGATGTTTTTCTTTCGTTGCAACAACTTATTAGGCTTCATGGACGTAATAAATATAGCTTATGCGATGAATATATACGTGACGCGTATGATTTCCCACTGCGGCTCTTATTTACGCGCCGCGTTGACGCATACGTGAACTGTGTTGTAACAGTTGTTTCCTTTTATTGTAGCATTCAGTGTGAGTTTATTTTTCTTCCTTTACGATAATGGCGAGCAATGAAAATAAAAATGACTTTCATAACACGTGGAGGCTAATAAAAGTAACCTACCAGGTTTGCAAGAGACTCAAAATGCATCAAGGAAGACAGTGATATAGTGACAAACAGATGCAAATAAACGAAACCCTTAGCACTAAAATATGCACAGGGTATCTTTTACAGAAGGATAAGAAAAAAGCAGCGTAAAAAAACAACAGAATTATAATTTTTTTGTTCATGATATGAGATCTTAGCAAGTGTCGTTTTTGCGAACCTTAAATCATAAATGGAACACGACATGACATGTATAGTTTTATAACAGTCTACTGTTACTCTGCTGTTAAGCTTTTCATATCTGCTTCATGCCTCCGCTCTATGATGAAATGATACTATGCTTAATTGATCCTGGTATATAATGTAACTGATGTATTGCCTTTGTTACGTTGAGAATGATATATAATGTAGGTCAGATATCCTGCAAGTTTAACAATTTATCAATTTTACTTCCATAGAAGCTACACCAAATTGATAATCTAGTATATCTTTCGACAATATTGAAGTGTTGTCATGTCTTATAAATATGTAGATGTGTTTCAGAGATATATTGAAGCGGATTAAATATAAAAAATACAAGAACAACAAAATAAACAGTAAATAAGCGCAAAGAAGAGCATACAAACACATTAACACCATAAGAAGTCTCAAATTGTTCTTCGTGTGTAAATTTGTTATTCCACTTTTTTAGAATATAATGTATTTATTACAGACAAGAAAAACAGATTTAAAAGCAACATTATTGCCCGTGTCACCGATAAATTGCTCATGAATGTTGCTGCTTGTTTGTCTTATGTGATCGTAACACAGTTGATTCTCTTTACAAAATATCTAATTATACAGAATACGTTTCAACGTAATAAGGCCTTTGAAGATACAAAAGAAATCGTATGAATATAATCTATGTTATTAAAAAAAGACATTTAAAACCTTATTCTATCATCTATTATTCCAAGTGCACCTTTATTATATTTTAGGAGTTTCCTCTTACCATATAACAGTCAGAGTTCAGCATCAAGTTGAGTATCTAGGTTAATTGTGATTCTTTAGAGTATCAGCGTGGTTTGTCTGTTGTTATTTCGTATAAAAGTACAACGTTGGACAACAATGATTATATTGTACTGATAAGCTTATTTTAGCCGCGTATTGTTAAAACAGCTCAGCGGGGTACCTTCAATGATGACAAGTAAAGTTAACATTTGCTGTGACACATTCAATCCTCGGTAAACGATTTTTTCGGCGCAGCCGTATTAAGGTAACGTGTCCCAAACAAGATGGCCACCAGTGAAAAAATGATGCTATTACTAAGATGTACTCTGGTGCTCTTTTGACACAATTACTGTTATATAAGCTTTAAGAACCTGCATTAGTGTGTTTTGTTGCAAATATTGTAAAAACATGTCATTTCAGTTCTTATATATCCATTTTTTGTGCAAGTTTCCTGACAAAGTCAAATGATGAAATCATTCAAAAGAGCACTTATTTACTACTTCAATGTCTCCTCAAGATGCTCGACCATAGATTTAGTTGAACAGTTCTTTCAATCTTGCACATCAACATTTTATAACACATCACTACATTGTGAAGTCCACATGCTTGAGTTGTGGTTTAAGGTAGAGCACTATTGTCTTTAGTGGGTGGGGTGCATTTTTTTCAATTCTTATTTTTTTCCATTAATGTACACTGTGTTTCTTTTGGTCGGGATGTCATAATATTGTAGTATACTGACACTAATAATTAATGTAAAGAGAACTATAAATTGGTGAATTATTATGAAGAACGGATACATTTTGAAATGTATTCTTGCTAGACACGGAGACACGGTAACTGACGTGTGCTTCTATTACATGTATTTGCAGTGCTCGTCATTCAATCATTTAAAATTATGATCTGAACACATTTTAACAACGGTAGACATCAAAGATTTGCTCTACTCTATTTGAATACTCCAAGAATGCTTACGTTATAAATTTCCGTAATAAAATAGAAACTTTATCGGGGAAATAGTCAAACAGATTTATTCAAACAAATTAAGCAAGACGTTTTGTTCGTGTACTGACTACTTATCTGTCTCAAAACTGCACAAGTTGTCATTAATGGAAAACATGCGTATATCATTTGTGCTACTACAAAATAAGATTCAATAGACGTTTAAAGGGACATACCCTATAACTGATGTCAAACTAAATAACCTCAAAAACATAAATAATACTACCTTTTGAAGTATTATAACTTAACCTAAAAGTTTCAGCTATGCATTCCCGGTCATCATCGATAAAATCAGCGGTTTAAAATATACTACAGTACCGTAAACCATTCGACATGTGTTGAACAATTAATGGGTGGATGTGATTTATTACAGATAGCTTCTATATTGATTAATTGTGGTGAAATGTGGCATTTGTCGCCATATTTTCTTCTTTGAGATTGTATTTATTAATCATTTTACGTTCATAATCTATGTTTCGAGAATATAATCTGCTAGATGTAGGGAATGCCCCTTTAAACTGTTTCGTTTTAATTGTCTGTACTAGAAGTCTAGACGTTCTTGCAAAGTTCTAAACGTTTTACAAATTATACTTTTCTAGGGAAATATTGATTTACACGAGCTTATACGCTATCATTGACACAGGAAAATAATGGAAGTAATTTTAATTTAAGTATTTAACGCCCAAGGATCTCTTTGAATTTACTGATATAGTCACATAAATTTATTGATAGGATAATGATAGAATCATGTTCTATTCACCTTCAAAAAAATGTTGTCATGTGCCTTTCTGTCGTATTCAAGTTGTTTCTTCAAGTCAACGAGCTTGGTGAAATGAGAGCTACTTGTAAGTATGATCCTGGGACTTTAACTGAAACAAGGCGGTAATTTGTACAGATTGCTTTTCCACCCTTATAAGGAAAACATAATAGTATTTGATTTGTTGCAAAATCACCGTCTCTTAGGCTTTTCTTCGACATATTGAGTCATTCCTGTTTTCAGCAGCTAGCATGCGGATGTATTAAAAGTTGTGATTCCACACTTCTGATGGAAAAGGGGGTTTCTTTAAATTGTGTCAGTTTTCTGTACAAAGGAGTAATTGGTCAAAATCCATTTAACCCAAACATAAATACTTACTCTTGACACATTAGCACAATTTTTGGTAAACATAAGAAAGGAAAAGCAAGAAATCAAACAAACAAAATGTCTATACTTCCTTTTATTTACTTATATCAATTAGTAAACAAAATAAAACATAATGCTAATGCGACGGCCGCTCTGTCCAATAATGTAAAACGTGAAAATGCCAGACTGAGTATGAACTTTTCCTCGATGGCAGATACGAATTTGACAATCAGCTTCCTTTTAAAGCGCGTAAATAATGAAACTGTATAGGCATAAAAGTAACTGAATAATGTTCTTATTCACCCCACATTCTGTGACTGGTCATAATTACCTCTTGAAAGCACTTGGTGATCTCCGATTGTTGATTGTGCCTACAATAAAACGAAGACAATTCTTTATCTCTAAAAGCGTAGTGATTACTATGCTGGTCTTTTAATGTGACAACACTGCAGAAATACAGTAAGAAGTATAATTAGAAATTGATCTTAAGGATCCATCTAATATGGTCTCTAATACTACTGTACTTTTAGACGTTACGCAAATTACTTATGTTATCAAAAGGTCTGAACTATTTTTCTGAATTGTTTGGGATATTTTGATAGTGTCTGGACATAAGATATTTGATTACAGCATATGTAATAATTTGCTTTTTTGTATTTCGTAGTAAAATGTTCGATGGATTGGTATGTTTGGAAATTAAATACCTGTTCTCGTGAATGAAGTTTGCTTAAAATAGAAAATTGAATACAGAATTTGTATTAACAGACCGCTTTTGGGAATTTTAAAAAAAGTTTTTATAAATGAAACGGTCTCTAAAACTATAAGACACAATTGTTTCTTCTTCAATTACCAAGTTCGGTTTTAAAAGATACTGGTATCTTAATACACGTGATCTCTTAATACATGTGATTTTTATATTTTACTTATTATAATTATGTTACATTTTGGTAATTCAACTACCTCAAATAATTATTCAAAAGCAAATGATATCTTTTCGATTTAAATAGCTCTAGGCCTTCCTCTAAATATTTCACAGGTTTACATCTTTTTCGAGACGAAAGTTATAAAATATTAAGATGTAATACAAACGTTTGCAATGTCTCTTTACGTTATTCGGTTGAAAAAAAAACCAATGCTATAGATATGTCCTTATCTGTCAATGCTTTTCTGCTTTTGTAGTACGAATTCAAATTCAGCTCTGTTCAGACAACAGGTTGAGCTAACTAGCTTTGCCATGATTGGTATACGGGTAACGGGTGTCTATCGTAGCACGGAGCGAAAAATCGTAAAATGCACAGGAATTATCACTAGGTTCTACTTCTTTTGAAATATTGATGACTTGTTTTTTTATTACTTCTTTCAGTGACCTGTCTTTATCATCTATTGTTAAGGGATTTTAAGTCAATTCGAAAAAGTAGAGTATTGCATAATTTCTAAGCATAACAGAAAGGTTTTATCATAGAGCCGAGATAATACGATATATTGAGAGCAGTTATATAACCTGTCAAGGACAAGAGGCTATATATGGTTGTCTGAAATAACAGTAATACTCCAGTCATTATCTTTTTATCATCATTTCTATGGTTTATGATTACTTGTAATGAAGATAATGTAACGCATTTAGTACCGTGTTTGGTTTTTATTACTGAAATTCTTGGATATTCAGACATATTATTACATTAGTAGAACAAATAGGGCAGACATACAAGATATTTTCGTCTGTCAAAAAAGAACACTTTTAGACATGTCTGCTTCGCGTGTACGAATTCAGACAGACTATAGATTCAGAAATAACACGAAAGCATGGTTAAAATAGAAATTTTGTGAGTGAACTAAACGGCAGGTACTTTTTTAACGCACACAAGCACAGTGTTGCTATGGTTATGCTTTCATTTGTGTTTTGAGCATGATCGAGTAAATACTGTCACATATTTTCCGTGAATTTATTTTCATTTTTTATATAAAGTCTAGGTTGAGTTCGAGAAATTTATCACATACGGTGAAAGATCAAAACAAAGTCACCATATTGCATAAACATTTTAAAAACGTTATAAACACGGGAAAATGTCGTCATGAATTAACGTGTATTGCTATCTTCAAACTTAAGCGTCACTTTGTTACACGTCTGTGTCAAAATATATTTTATATATGCATGTAGTTTACAGTAACATTTCCTGATAACCAAATATAGGACATAATAATTATGCATTTGGTTAATTAAAGAAATAGTAATCGCAATTGAATATAAAATGACCAATTGCCATAAATCAGAAGTAGCTGCCGACTACTAACACATGAGTTACTGTTGTCAAAAGGGTATGGGGACCACCAGTCCTTCTTCCACAATTTCCCACTATTTTATTATAGGTGCAGTCGTATATTTGTGTATTTTTTACTGACTGAGTCCAGTATCTAGTGCAAAGTCTAGTCCAATAACAACCAGAACGTATATCCTGAATATGAGCATAAAAATGTTAAATCAGATGCTTCGTATGATGTGTCTGTTATTGTTTTCTAAAGGATTTTTAGTACGAAACGTTGTTTTGCTTTCAAGATAACAAAACAATACCCAACCATTATTGTCCTGAAACACAAGGTAATATCGATTCAAACATTGACTCATAACAGATGTTTTCCATTTGATTTAACAATCCCGGGTTCGAGGTATGTCCTTGGGCAAAGACACTGATGCCACACGTGCCTCGGTCCACCTCGAGAGCGTTTCAATAAGCTAGGGAGCCTTCTTTGTAATCGAACTAAAATAAATTCGTATAAACTAATGATTCATTTTCAAATTTTAAAAGAAATTTACTGTCAAATTGAAATGATATTGGAGTTAATACCCCTAACCACAATCTCGAAAATTCAAACTAAAGGCCAATCTACACAGTAAACCTTGATTTATAATTGTTGATCTATTAAGCAAAGTGTATACTCCATTTGTGGGAGAGAGAAAGTCCTATCCGTTAAACCTTGCTGTACCAACCCCACACAGAGATTTGATTTATAACCCAGGTGACAGCGCCCTAATTAGATTACAATTCCAGTGCAGTGAGAGAGAGATTATAATTATCATGGAAATACAGACAAAATAGTTTGGAATTGAATAAACAATGCAGAAAAAACATTGCTTGTTTTCATATTGACTATAAAATTAGTTAGATATTTAAATAATTTTGTAAATAAAAAATAGTACCTGATATGAATAAAATGAATCTTTCATGGCTGTCCAGGATCACACACATTGTCTTTCTATAAATAATATCCGTAATAGAAACATTAGTTTTTACAAAACAAACATATATTTTAAAGATTTTAAAGTTTCCACTGTGCAAAATACTTTTTTCAAATAATTAAATATGTTGCATTAACCATGATTTACTGTGTATACGGTCATGATTTACATCCCTCAAAAATGTACCCCTTAGGTTTATACATCAAGGTTAATTATGTCTGTATACCGGAAAGAATAATTTATTAATAGTCTGTAGTTATAATAACAATTTAACATACTGTTGGTAAATCCACCATCTAATGAGCCTCCCCAAATCGTGAGGTTAAATAATATTTTTATTTTAAAAAATGGAAAAAGGGGATAAAAATAACAGTACAAAGCAAATTTTATGAATACGGCATAAATTCCACTCTGGTAATATTGTTTTAATATAATAGCAAAGAATGATGAACTTTTACTATCTTGATGTTCAAATAACCAGAACTAAAATATCAGGCATTACTGTATTAATATATATATAAGTCTAAGTTCTACATTAGCATTACCCTTATAAATCTGATATGAATGAAGATTTTTGTAAATATTTGAAAAAAATGATTTTAAAGCTGAAAAAAAGATAAGTAAAGCAAAAGGAAAAGTTTTAAAAAGTGGTTTGAATAGGATTTAAACTCCACTAGTAAGATAAGAAGGACATCGACTTGACAATTACACCACGGAGACTAACTAAAATGGTGATGGAAAAAGCTGATATTACATTGTATATAAATTGAAGGCAATTTAAGAGTATTCCGTTGGAAGTGCTTCGTTATGGACTGAATACCTTAATCATATAGCCTTTAAATCCAGCAAAATATAGATTGAATTTGCAAATTTGACGATTCTAATTGAAAGTAATAACTAGATCCATCTTAAAGCGTATTATAGATCAATTTATTCACAGAGCTATGTCTGCAGTATGAACTTATCTGAATAAAATGAAAAATGCCGATTGGCACATGTTACTGACGCCTCAAGTACTGTTTAAACTATAAAATAACTACGGAATCCCGTTCGTGCCACACTACTTGTCGCCCTTTGCTACACGCGACAATGCGATAATCATCGTGTTGTCGCCTTCTCCAAACTTTATATATATACGAGATTTAACAACCCTCGCGAGGTTTTAGGGGCGATAATTATCGTCTTAATT
>JAUMHA010371189.1:0-11821 GCA_032359765.1 Saxidomus gigantea | reverse complement strand
TTCAATGTTTGTCGTTAAAGAGAATGTATTAAATTGCATACTTTTAGAAAACACAATTCATAAGCTTTTCCAATGCTACATGTCAGATGAACAGTTTCTAACATTATTAGCGTTATACATTCAGTTTACTCGAAATACAAGGTAGGTAACTCAAAAGTTCATTCGATATGCTTATAGCCCGTGTATTATGTATAGTACATGTATTTGCAATGATCAGCTCTGAAACAGGAGATCTTTGAAGTGAACCAAAAGTAGTATACTTTTATTTACTATTAATGTTTTGGCGACATAGGCCCTGAGAAGTCATGGCATTTATCAACCAGACTTTTAACACAAATTAAGAGCCATATTTCTGTTTAATTTGCATTGATTGGTTATAAGCAATGTCTGGAAAATGTATAGATACAAAACAAAAGAATTTACTCGTAACACTATTTTAGGTTTGGTCATCATCGTTAGCAAATTCCTGTTTTATTCAATGGAAAAAAATGGTGTGGTGTATTGTTAAAAAAACTCAGAATCAAAAGTAAGGATAAGAATCAAACTACAGCTTTTATGCACTAGAAATGATTTGAAGTATTTTTGAAGATTCAAGGTATCGCATACATTTACAGTGGAACCTTCGAAAACCGTTCACCAACGGGACCTGCAGAAAACTTAGGTTTTGGGATATTTGAAAGTAATATGGGCATAGACGGAGATGTTCTTTAGGGTTTAAAGCACCTTAGCCCTTAAAACATTGAAATTTATTGACTTATTATAACCCTTTGTGACCTTAGGCAAAAATAGTGAGACACTTTTTATGATTTATTGAACAAATATGACAAGTATAAATAAGCATGTATTACTTTGTCTTTGCATATTTCTCTCCATATATTGAAAGATTAATACACGACCATGTCATTTTCTCATTTATGTAAAACCATTCTCGTCTGACTTATTTTAGAATCATCTTCATACATGGAACTACTTAAGTTGTGTTCATTTGATGTTTATGCATTAGTATTCTTGAATATGGAATTAATGGTCGACTGTATATGGTGGCATAATTCTATTTAAGAAAATATCTCATTTTATTCCAAAATTATCTTAAAACGAGGAAATCTTATCATTTTTTCCGGTACATAATAATTTATTTAAAAGAGGAGTGGGGAGGGGGTCATGATAGTGCCCACTACTGAATACGATAATAAATGAACGACTGAGTTATAATTTACGTTTCAGATAGCTAGAAATAAAACATTTGAATCGGAATAGTTGTTCCTCGGACAGCAATAAAAAAAATAATTTTCATAAGAAATAACTTTTATCTATATGCTAAAACAAAATGTTTTTGAGAAAACATTTTTGAGAAAACATTTTTATTTTTACGAAAGAATTTCATTTTTTTTTTCACGAACGCTTTTACTTTTCACGAAATATGTTTACTTTTCATGAAACTTTTATTTAGTAATTGTTTGCAGAAATTGGCAAAGTAGTAACGTTTATCTTATGTCACTATATTTGACAGTATATAGAATTAAAGAGGCCGTTAACTGAAAAATATTTCGACATAATGTGACACACTTTTCATGATAATTATCTGGCAGTGTATGCAGAAATATGCCACCATACAAACCTTAATTCTGCTGATCATTCTTTTAATTCCCTGTCATTATTTAATTATTACGACCTTCAATTGTCCTCTATTTGATAGGTTATGATTCTATTGCATGTCAAAATAAACAATAACTGTTGATTGGCCAAATAACAATAATTCTTCCGAGACAGACATTTTGCCATAGGCATTTACAGTCACAATCAAATTGTTCATTGTGTCCAGTGTTTCGAAGAAATTTTGTATTGAAATATGTTAAAATTTACGAAAATATCGTCCGATTTTCAGTAGTTTACGGATTTTGAAAGGTCCGGTTCTCGGAAGTTCTTCTGTATATAAGAAATACATTTACTGCGGCCTGAAGTCGACATTTTAAGTTGATTTAGATTTTGAAGATGAGCGTTATGTTGATTGAGATTTTAACAAGATCATTTTCTGAATTAAAGTGTTTTTGCTAATTTTCTTTATCGACATGAAATGCCTTTGATGCGCTCAATATGATGTTTATAATTTTAAGTGTTTCGTAGATATCGTGTTTAAAGACACAAATATTTGTAGAATAATATAAAAATAAGTAAATAAAGTAGCGTAGACATACCCTTAAAGCACCAAGCATGCCATAGGCAGGAATACAGGTAAATAGCAATTCAAAACACGTGCTTACAAAAAAGTTTAGGATACTCAATATATTAAGCATGTAGAACACTCACAATACTATGATATGGTTCAAATGACAATCCTTTTGTCTGAAAAAATGGGGAAAAAAGAACAGTTGTAGACAGGTAATTACAGCACAACCTACAGACAAAGGACAAACAAAGTAAAGGACAATATAGGCATTATACCACAAAACAAAAAGTTTACTTCCGAATACTGAATATAATAGCAAATAACAAAATGAATGTACTTTAATATTGCAATAAAACATTCAAATATGAAACACAACAAGGAACAACAATAATTAAAGGGCTCTGTCTTAGTAACCAAACTTTAGCACAGTCCTCAGTCAGCCCGAATAGCGTCAGACCACTCTGATAATTTCAGTTTGAAAATGTTATGCATGTTCCCCACAAAAAATACAAACTTGTAATATAGATAAGAAACAGATCCAGACTTAAGTTACAAGAAATGCCGAAAAATATTCCAGATGATAAACACTTTTCGTTTTAGTTCTGAGAAACGATCATTAGATAGAGTATCGCTTTCTCTATCTAAAATTGGTTTTGCAGATCTTAAATGAATCATACTTTTATTGGAAACGATACGAGCTATACTGCTGCATTGTAGAAAGTGGTATTTTTTAAAATAGATGTCAAAAATGTGTTTAGTTAGAGGTTTTCCGAAAATATGGTTCTATTACAGAAACTAAGGAAAACTCACGTGATTTAGGAAATTAGTCTTTAGAGTTTGTATGGTGGTTGGTGCTGTACTTGATGGTGTTTCATTTCTAATTTCCATTTAGTTGCATAGGATGTAATTGATTCCACCATTCATTCACTAACAATATAAACTCTGGGTAGATTTTGAACAAAGGCTTGTATTTTGAAAATCATTTAAAACACTCGTCATTTCATCTTGTCAATAAAGAAAAGACCCAGTCCGAGAAAGTTACTTTTAACGAAATATAATTAAATAACACATATCAAGTTACACAGAATATGACGAAGATAAGCACTCTTTTCATTTTACGGCCTGATATTGCCAGAAAGATTCGAGAGAAATTGTAAAATTTCCGAAATCTCAGGGAGTGACTGGATGCAGTCTGTCACATAATAGAGTACAAAAAATAACTCATCATGATTAAGAATCCGTAAGGAGGGAGTGACCGACCGTGAATAACCATGTTTTGAGTTCTAATTCAGGGTACATGTATTAGCAATTTCATTTAAAATTTAATTTTGCAGATAAAATACCTGATAGTTAAGTTTGTAACTTAACATTTTTCATGAACAAAATAAGAACAATAGCCTTCAAAATGCATTAGTTTCGCGGAAACAACATATTATGTTGACAGATATGATCTATTTACGAACTGAAGTTATAAAATTTCTTAAGTATATGCGTAATCAGCCGTGCGTGTCGTCGATACAATTAAGGAGAAAAATACTGGCCCTAACCTAGATTTTTATAGGAAGTGCTGCTGAACACCCGATATGATATGCAGGATTTTCATAATTTACATGTGATAATAAGGGCAATTATAGGCGATCGTAATCAATAAAACTTTATCACAGAACAGAACAGAACAGAACAAAATCACAAAGCAGGGCAATTGGATTCAAATATGTTCTGTTACTTGATTAACACTGATATTTGGCATTAGATACCAAATGAAATGTTTCGTTATAATTCCCAGTAAGCAACGATGACCACTGTATCTGTGATCGTACCTTCTCTAACACATATGTGCATGACAATATTATGTTGATTAAGGCCAGGTGACTGGAATTCTTTGTATCGAAATGAAAATGACTGGTGACAAGACAAAGTCTATCTTAAAAAGTATAGTCGGCACAATTTTGAGTATATGTAAGCGACTTGTAGCCAGATTCTATAGTAAAATATCCTGTCAAGTTCAACTATTATGCAGCCAGAAGGCGCCAAATATCACCGTGACATGTGTATCCGGAAAACAATCAATGTTTTTCTTATCAAATACGTTACTTGAAATATTGACCGTTATTCACTTATTATTAACATTAGTTTCGCGGTAACAACATATTATGTTGCCAGACATGATCTATTTACGTACTGAAATTATAAGACTTGAAACGCAAGTGTATTTGAATGATCTTTTTCACTCGATATTGTCCAGCCTTAGTGTTTTTAAAAGTGCTGTGAAGGACCTTTTTTCTAAATATAAATGTACACATGTTGAAATCTACCTTTAGTGTCAAACCTTTGCCTGTAGTCTTTCAGTTCAGTGCAATGTTTTAATTTTCTTATGTCTTTCATGATTATATGGTAAATAACAAGCTTTGTATAATGACAAGTATCTAAATTTAAATATTTATTTTTTACTAAAATCATGTTTCATGCCTCTCTATGTCAGAACATCACTACCATGAACCACAAAGGAAATAAGGGATTCGTTCCTTTTTTATGTTATCCTTGATATTGATGTAACTGACATGATTCATTACTTATGCATACTTCGTGATATTAATTATCTTTTTTACCTTGCTATTGTATTGTTATGTTATTATTGTAACCATGCTATCAATATCGAAATAAACAATCTATCAAATCCAATTAAAAGGTTCCTTACAGAATTAATTTCTCAATCCAAAAAATGCTATACATTCTACCTGTCATTCAATTGGAAGTTGAAAAGATACCAACTTCCGGTCAATAGCGAGCTTAATACGGCTGCGCCGAAAAAAGACAAAATAAATAATAGGTTAAAGCGTAGCATATGGAATAAATTGCAAATCTCTTTGCAGAAAATTATGGAGTATACATGTAGAAAGACTAAATTAGGAAAAGCATGACCGTTATGTAGTGAAATGTTCGAAACGTCATGTTAAATTTTTAAGTTGTACGTTTGATTTAAATGCATTTTCTGTAGCGTTTCTGATTGTGGTTTTAAAACATGTACACCTTTTTTGCACTTTAATATCTTATATCATAATTACGTATTTGTAAACGTGATATTTATTGTGTAATAATTAAGATTTTTATTTTTTATACTCTAGATATCGAAATGCGTAGATTGCTGAAATGTGTTTATTCAATATCAGTTTCCGTACATACAAACGCGACTACAATGTATGTAAACAACCTATTTTGTTTCGGAATCCAAATATATCACAATTTATCAAGTCCATACCCCTAAATATGTTAGCAACGCGCGTTTGCTTGAACATGCCATCGCTAATGCTCTTAAAAGCAAACGTACAATGCATATTTCCTATCGATCATACATCAAAGGAATTACAATACCAGCGACATCTGTTATATAATATGGTATTAAATACGAACAATAACCACTTGCATTTTTGTTGAAGAAGACTGCGCAACTGCTGTTGTAATACATGCAATTACAATGTATGACATAACAGACACATGCAAAAATCAAGTAAATAATATATACGTTAAATTGACAACTGATTCTCTGGAAATCACTGGCAATGAAACAGCTCAAATCAATCAAACCAATCATCTATTTTGTGAGAAAATCGATACTTTTTATGCTCTGTCTACTAATAACAAAAGATAAAGTTGTGTCGTCAGATCTAAACATATCACCTTTGTACCAGTACAGCCCAATGTGAAGCGTTCAAGCATAGAAATATTTTCTGTTATGTTGAATAAAGCAAGCGATTTCAGTTTCACGATTATTTAGGGTATAAAACTGCAAATACTCTGCAATGCTCATATGCAGCTGATTTCCCATACCCTTCCATTTCTCTTGCACTTTTGTAAAAAAAAAACATCGCGAAATCATACGTTTACTATAATTTTTCGCATGTTTTTGCTTTAAACAGTATCTTATTGAGAAATCACATATAAAACATATAATTACAAAACAGCTTAAAGGATTGAGTAGAAAGCTCTCGGCCTATTTATAAACTCTCTTCACATGTTTTAAAAATCGATAATAGTCAACTTGTTTTAGTTCAAAAATTCAGATTGGGCATAGTTAAGTGCATTAAATATGGAAAGCTGACACAATAAGTTATAACACTGATCAAACAAAGGACAGTCCAACTTTTCAATGTAATCAAAGGTAAGGAAAGATTAAATGAAGGTTTACGTGACAGCTGAAATGTTCAAAACTTCCCATGGTTGATGACCATTGTAAGAAAATGTCAAAATCGTTTTATAATGTATATTTGAACGTGCAAAATCTAGCATACGCACATTGAGTTGTAATGCGATTGCGTGATCAAAAAGCTTCCGTTGTGTGTCTAACACTGAACATTTTAGATGTAAAATCTTTTTTTTTTTCTTTTTCTTTTTTTTTTAACTTTTAAAAACGAAACCTAAATTATTTTGCTTTGTCATAGTGAGACATAAGAGACATAAATTATGTCTGATTATGTTCGCTTACACTTGTCTCTAAACTTATTATTACATTTTAGTAAGTTTATACTACAAATAAAAGCATTTGCAACTTAAAAAAAACAGTAGACTGGTATATTTTTCCAGGGGACTGTGAGTATACATTAATTTAATTATCACGATAAATGTATACAAACCATTAAGAAAATTATAACTAAGTTATTGTCGAAGTATTTTAATTGAATGACGAATATCACGTTCAACTTTCTCCCAGCAGTTAGCGAGACGTATCGCGTCAACTAATTGCTGAGAAAGCTACTTCTAAAACAATAAGTTAAAGGCCAATGTTTGGTGGCAGTGCTCGTTGATCAAATTTTATTTTTGTTAGTTTCGAATTATCTCGAAAATAATTATTTTACTTTTTCAAATTGTCTTTCCTTTCCCTGACACGTCAAAACCAAAAGATGACGTAATACAAGGTTTCGCCCAATCAAATATAAATGACACACAAGCAATGGTATTAATAAATAACTAACTCTCGTACCTACCGCATTGTTAAGGCACAAAACGTCCATGAAACTTGGATGAACTCACTTGCATTGGAAATTAGCCATGAAAAGTAAGACTTAATATAGAATTTCTTCCAGTACCGTGTTAAATTTTCATTACATAAATAAGGAATTTGTGTCACCGATTTATTTTTTTATCTTCAGCTAGTAGTGATAGTGTTCGTTACAAACAAATCGTGTCACCTATTTGTGTTATCTTCAACTACGGAAATTCATCAGGAATGATAAGATTCGTAACAAAATGAATAATTTTCACCGTCTTCAACCTTTTAAACCATACTGTCTGATTACAGTATGTTTTTGCTCTAAGATTTAGGGTAAAATATAGTTAAATGGATTAATTACTTGGGACTTTTGGTTAATATATAATAAATCGTGATGTGTAAAGCGTAGGATTTTAAATATTTTCCTCAATTTGCCTTGGCAAAAAGTTTCTGACGACACGAAATTGCCTCATTTACAGACTAGTGTCTGGTCTTTCCACTCATTATGACAAGGTTGAAGTTTGTGAGCATAGTATTATCGATCATATTTTTGTATTATTCAACATGGCAAAATCGATGTCAATACGGATAATTTCCGTGATGGGTTAAAAAGTGATAAGAATTCAACACTTTGACCACAGGTACTTCCAGCTTATTTAAGATATCTTAAACTTCACATTGTATGACATGCTACATATTAACAAAATTTTCATGCATGCACAGCACCTGTTCTACAGTAAGGCTTTCTGTTGCTTAGTGTACCTCTGAGATGATAATGTACATAATTTGTGTTGATACTTGTAAAATCTCTTCGAGGGTTTTACTTTCAACTTGACTTAGATTTATGTTAATATGAAATTTTAAGGATTTCGCCGTTTATCTTTTTACATTTATATATTTGTACAGTAAACCAAATATGTATGGCCTTAATGGTAACTTATATTTCGAATTTCATCCAAAGCTGTGCTGGAAATAAGATACAATTTATCTAGTATCATAATTCAATGTCATGTCCTGCAAATTATGCAACCGACTTAACTGAATTATACCACGTCGTTTAACATGTGCATCTCATTTGAAAATTACGGTTAAGGTAGCAATAACTAGTAGGTCCCTTCGGTTGAACCGGAGAGAAACTACCTCGCCGTGGTATGACTTTACTTTGACATTGACATTTAGGAATATGTTACATTGATAACAACTGTTTAAATATATAGTTGCGTCATGTAACTATGTGTTTGATATTTGTCTGCTAATGCAACTGTATAGTGAAAGGTTTCGGATAGCCTGGATATTTCTCGTTCTCGATGAATTAGTTGTGTGTCTTGCAATCTTCACTGCGCAATGGATTTAATGTATTACATAAATGATGTTCTTTTAGAAGCAGCATTAATAATACGGTTATAAACAATTCAATTACATTCAGTGTTTAAGTCTTGAATGAAACAAGTTATTGGATCGATAATCATAAACATTAATTAACTAAAATATATGTTTAATGGATTAAAAAATAAAGAAGAATCTTCGTTAAGATTTAAAATTTTATATACGTGAATACTTGAATATGTTATATAATTTTCCGTTTAACCACCGTTTATTAATTTAGTAACTTTTGTAAACAGAAATTTTCTCCAAATGAATGTGGTAACTTTATTCATTTCAGTATCACATCAACATAAAGCTTTTTAAATACGATGAAATAACTTTTAGCCTGGAAATGTTAAATTTTGATTTTGTCGTAAATAACATTTAATTTAGTGAGGAAGTCTACTATTCTGTCCGTACGACGAGAGAAAATTTGACAATAATTTATTGCGCTTTTAATTATAATACGTGTCCTTGTTGAATCTTTATACATCTAGACAATGACGTGAAAATTCAGATTTAGAAATACTTTAAACTATGGAAGAGAGGATCAACATAAAAAGCCAAAGAAAATCCGATGGACATTTAGTCGGCATGGAAGTAAAGGAGACGGAGCATGACATGGACCAAGTCAAGGATGAATACTCCGGAAACACGCGGAATTTTCAATCTTTCAGGAGTATTGCGGACATACAAGAAACAGAAATTGGAATTTTATTACATCCAAATCAAAGCGATGGGCATCTTTACACGAAACATAACATTGGAAAGGACTCTGAAATGCAAGTTACGGAAGTATCTTACGTAGCGGAAAATGTTGCATCGAGACAGGTTGATGTAAGACAGTATAAAGATAAACATTACATTAAATTAAATAGTGTGTCATCTGAACATTTAGCAAATATGGAAACAGATGACGACGTTTTTAATGAAACTAGTGACACTGATGGAATTAATGATGACTCAATCGAAGATGATAGGTAAGTAAATGTTAATTTTACAGTGTCTTTTATGACGGATATTGACATTTTTAAACTTTCGGTCTGAATCTTAATGCCAGATATGGATGCCGTTTCAAACAAAAAATTCGAGGGTACTTTTGCACCATATAATTTTAGATACGAATGTGCTTCAGTGAAACTTGTAGACACAAACTTTAGTGACTTTTTTGATATTATTCATATCTCAACAGTTGTCAATCGGTAAAAATGAATTGGACCATGAAAATATTATAAAGCCAGACTTAATGAGTTATGGCTCAGAAGGAAAGATGCAAATTTTAATGTATTTAAAAACGTTCGGTTTTAGGTTTTACATTTTAAGTAGCAACGTGTTTGAATCTTGTTTGTGTGCTTTCAAAAACGATTTTAATTAAAACATTTATCTAAGCATGGTGTTTCCTATACTAGATTTAAATATATATTTCAGTCTCAAATAAGACATTGATTCTATCTTGGCTAGCCTTATTAAGTATATATTTGCCATTAAATTGTATTGTCAAAGATGAAGTGAAACGCCTAAGGCTTTTGTTGCTTGTATTTCCTTTTGCGGGTGTTGCAACAAAGGCCTTTATTTAGTACTTTGTACTGCTAACTGAATGAAAAATTTGACAATTGCAATTTTATTTGCATGTTTGAACTCTCAAAACTCTTTTCATGTTAAACTTTTATCTTCTTTATAACTGTCAGTCTTTCACCGGATATGGATACCACAAATGTTGCCTCCAAATTAGAACAAGTGATAATAAAAAACGTCAAATTGTTGCAATCTGATAGAAAATAAAGTACATAAAAAGATGATAAATCATTTAATTACAGTACTGGTGTCCTAGAACATGCATAAACTTCAGGTTCAACAGTCTCTTGTGCACTTGTTAACCCACTTTCTTTTATATATGCCCATTATTGTCAACATTTTAATGTTGGCACGACCTATAATGCATCTGTGAAGAACAATCATGTTAGTATGACGTGCAGATTGTTAGAACGTGTCAATTTATTTTAAGATACATCGTGTATTGACATTACCTGCCCCCGTGATATAATTCATCTTCGTTTGAACAATTTTATTCTCTGACAGCTTCCTCGTGCATTGTTTAAGAGCTGTGAATGAGAAGTGCATTGCTTGTAAAATGTAAAATTACAAGACAATTAATAAATCAATAAATCAACTATGATAATTACCAAATTCAGGTTTTCCGTAAAAGGAGGAGGAAACTCTTAAGAAACTACACATTAATTACTTGGCCGTCTTTTCATAAATAACTTCTTCTGCTCTTTTTTCCTGCGAGATTCTTCTATAAAAGTTTCTTCTGCATTATAACACCAAATAAAGGAACCACGAAGCAATGCGTTTCAAGCACAACACCACTGATTGGGCATTGCAGTTTTTCAAATTTTGTAATGTACCAGTATGCGTGGCAGTCATAATGGAGTTTTGCCGAGTTCATCTGGGTAGAAATCCCACGGTCAGCCGGCACTATAAACAATAAAAAAAGCTCTATAGAGCTTAAGAGGATTTTAATCAATCATACAAGATCAGTGTACCCTAATCATGTTGACAAACTATATATCGTATGGTGTCTATACGTTAGCATGTCGCGTGAACGTTTTAAAATAATAAGGTAAATGCGACACACCATATTTAACATTGAAGGAGAATTTATAAAACATATTATATTCATATCATTCGCGCAATGTTATTTTATCTTCTGTGATATCAGTGTGGCACGCTTCCAGATCTTAGAAAATTATTTAAACTGTTTAAAAAGTCATTAAATAATGATATGTAGATAAGTGACACCTTCTTAAAAGGTGTTTAATTTAATCTTTGCATGCACCTAACTTGCAACTCCTTAAGTACATATAATAGCATCCATTAAAATAAAATATACTCATTTAAGGTTATAAACATTAAGCTTTGATAAATTATATACTCTACTGGTGGTCCTTATCAGTTAACACACTTTTTTGTTACATAATATTCAGTTTTAAGTGTTCGAGTAAGAAAAGGTAAACATCTTAAAGTTAACGCAAACTCTTTATGAGCCAATGCACGGATTTATTACTGCTCGCACTTCTAACTTTATTTCATAAAACTGTCGAAATTCTAAATTGGAAACAGTTAAATGACTATGAGATTGTGATAAATGTCGATTTTCTGAGCTGCTTTCAGTTAAAGCCTTAATACATACAATGATTCGGGTGGGGGGGATATGTTTCTACAATGCATGGCGTTACTTCTTCGCTGATCGTCCTTTATTAATATTATCTAGTGTGCGCTGCACTGTTTTATCAATCAAA
>JAUMHA010371178.1:0-13287 GCA_032359765.1 Saxidomus gigantea | reverse complement strand
ACAATAGTCAAGCACAATGAGAGGAAGTGCAGTGCAAAAGAACAGTAACTCTATCTTTACTCATTACAGAGTTATTGTCTTTTGTTACTTTTACTTGTCCGGAGCATAATTCGAAAACTATTGGTTGGAATTTAATACTACTTCATACAATGGTCAAGTACATCGAGAGAAAGTGCAGTGTACAAGAACCATGACTTTATCTTGACAAATTACAGAGTTATTGCCAAGTAAGATAAATACATTGGACCGTAAACCAGAAAACAACAATAAATCAAGACGCATATTTCTATATTAAATATTTGTATGCATACATCGCATACAATCTCATCTTAACGCCGTTTGATATACATGTACTCGCAATATTTCCGTTATTTTGACAATTGAGTATGGGGCAAACAGTGAAATGTTCGTTAAAATGTCATATGTTTTTAAAGTTCAGTTGCGATAAAATTGATACATCCGCAGATGTTTGAATTTACTGATTCATGCCAGTCCTGTAAAACATATCTTTTAATCTTTGTACAAAATGTTTTACAGTTGCTCTGAGTTAATAGACTGGTTTGCCCATACATTTCCAAAAACATGTATCTGGAGACCTCTGTCCAAGGGGAATGATTTAAACAACTTTGGTACAGGACCACTAGGCAATGCTACAAGCCAAATGTTGAAATAGTGCCCGCGGAACAGGGCCAACTTTGACCAATGGGGTATTATTTGAACAATTTTGGTATAGAACCACTAGGCAATACTACAAGTCAATTATTCAAAAAATGACGCTGGGCGGAGCCAAATTTGCCCAAGGGGTACGATTTGAACAATTTTGGTACAGGGCCACTTGGCAATGTTAAAGGTCAAATGTTGAAAAAAATGACACCGGGCGGGGCCAACTTTGACCCAAGGGATATGATTTGAACAATCTTGGTACCATTTCTGAAAATGCTTTCGCTCGATATAGGTATTGCCTATTTTCATATATCACACAACCTAGTTATTGTAGATCATAACCACCCGACAGACGCTAGAAATCTTAACTATAACATACCTTTTTCAAGAACACAATATCATCTGAACTCCTTTATCCCTCGCACGATCAGATACTTGCCTTACAACATCAAGGAGAGTGTGAATCTCCAGTGCTTCATATCTGGACTAGACTCATATATGGACTAATGTCATCGTCCTCTTTTTATTTTTAACCAAGCTGTATAATTATAGTACTACTCTCACTCTCTAAACACATGCATATCGTGTATCAAGTAACATAGCATTTTCTTTTAACAACTGCCCCGACCTCCCAGTTATGATCAGAAATTGATTGTTAGGAGTATCCCGTAGATGAAGCTAGGCCTAGAGCTTATATATTCGGTTGATTGCATTGCTGAATGGTCATCTGAACTTAGATATGGCTCAAATCCGGAGGTGATTTGATTGGATGAGCTAAGATTCTAAAATTACTGTAAACTGTAAGGGGAAGTAACCGCAGCGGGGATTAACTGATGTCTATTTAGTCGGTTATGACCCACATCGTACTGAATACGTATAATTTTTATCACGAATCACATATTGTACTAACTACGAATAGAAAACGTATACAATGAGTTCGTTTTTGAGAAGGAAGTAAGTTTCTTTTTACAATATCTCGTAATATTTGTACATGTGACATGTCATTTACATCTTTCCGTTGTTTTGTAACGTTCTTTCAGTATGTATCAATTGAAAAAAACGAGGTCAAACGTGTGCTTATTCGTACCAAGTTGTTTCGATCTTAGAAGTTAGAATTATGTAGCAGGAATCATTTCAGATCTGAACTCTGAACACATGGATTGGAAACTCTCGTTCTTTCGAACACAAATCACCCAATTTTTATGCGAGATTTTTATAACCAAGGAAAATATCCTTAGACCTGCACATAATACTCGAAAGAGGGTGTTGCAGTATGGATAGATAGATAGTTTGACCTGAATTGGAGAAAATTCTTTATCAGCCATAAAAAAAAGGAATACCAGTGGTTTCACCCCCTAGTCGTTTCACCCCTAGTCATTTCACCTCCAAAAACCCTAGATGATTCACCCCCAAAATTATTATGAAATATGATTTTTTTATTGTTTTATTTAAAAATGAATCCTGTTCAATACTTAAACATGTTAAACAAGGTCTTTTACTCTTTAAGATATGTTGTTGACACATGTTGTTTTTATATTTAATTTTATGACTACATCTAAGCCAAACCACGAGAAGGCACTCAAATCGTGAAAAAAAGAAAGATTTAAATTGTGAACGAAAGTACAGCTGTTAAATTTAAAAATGAATTTACGTTTTTCGTGCTCTTAAATTCTAACATTTTTCTTTTCTTCATCTTACTATATTGTTTAATTAACATTGTTTGTAAACAGAACACGTAACTGTGTGCAAGAGTATACAGCATGACAATGATATTTCCGGTATTAGCAACATATTAAGTATAACCAAAATGGCGCCTGTGAAATTTTCGTATAAACATCATATCAGTTTATTCACGAATAGTGATAAAATATTAACGTTTACAAAACATTTTCATGCATATATTATTTTAAAAGCAATATATATCCCTTTATAAACTTCCGTAACTCTAGCCTTCCCTCTTAGGGTTTTGCTAGAGATACGGAACTTCCGTAACTCTATACTCGGAAGCTAGAGTTACGGTACCGTAACTCTAGCCACTACATCAAAAAAAATCCCAGTAAATTCAAAGGGATCCTTGGACTTTAATCAAAGATATCTCCAGTATACATGATAATTATTTGTAAACAGAGAGTTCTGTATTTAATTAAAAGGAACTGTATGTCTAATTAATTGCTTTTATATAGATTTCCATGTGGCTGTTTTATAATGTAATATAGTTAAAAACTATATCCTTTGTCTGAACAGGCAGCCAGTTGTTAATTATTGAAAACAATATATTGTGAATTTAAGTACAAATACATGTACATATATTTAGAAATGAAAATATAACAAAAAACTGTTGTACCTTTTAAAGATGAACATGAGCCAAAGACCTTGAAATAAAATGTATCATATAAACGTGATGACTTACATGTAGACACATTGAATATCATTTCAGTCAGCCAAGTGCTGAGAATTTCACATGTCAGAAATGCTTGGAGAAAGGACACTGGACTTACGAGTGCACTGGTAAAAGAAAATATGTGTATAGAGAGTCACGCACGAAGGAGATGAATAAGAGAATGAAGAAAGAAGAAGAGAAGGAAAAACTGGAAGTTCTGTAAGTTTAAAATCTATACTTGTAAAGCTTAGAAGCTCCTCTCTCGTAAATACCCCTCGTAGTACTTCTAGCAGGAAGTTAGGAATGGTTTTTAGGTACATGTACTATGTTGCACATTTTCTCAATTTGTCAAATTATTTTCACGTTAGTGAATTCCACAGTTTGCTGTCAAAACACAGTGAATGTATAAAGGATTAAATGCAGATATTATTTAGAATGTATAAAAGCTTACAATTGCTTTGACCCAAATCCTTTGAAACTTTTATGTCTTTGACGTTAAACATGTTAAATACTTCTTAAAAATGACAGTAGAACAGCTGTTTATTTTCTAGACAATAATAAATGTTGCTTTCAGATTTCATGTTATCTGTTATTACTAGTTGCATCATAAGCTGTTTTTCTGCACTTTGCATCTGAAAGACTGAGGAGTTTATCATGGCTGTCTGTTTCTTTATATGGTTAATTATTTATTATAGAAAGTTAATGTGAGGCAACACCTTGTTAGCAAGTATACATATCTAGACATTTGTATTTCCTATCAGCAGGGAAAGTAGAGAAAACTGCGCTGCTGAACCTCAATTAAACAAATCATGTGTATTAAGTACTGTAGTCAACCAAGATGTCTGTAAATGGTGTGATATTAAAGTAAAGCCATAATTGTGTTTGTTTTAATCCACCTGCAGTCAGTACAGTCTGTGGTAATACTGTATAACTAGAGTATTAGACAGCTTTTGTCACTCTACCCTGAGGTAACATTGTCAAACAGTGCATGTACTTTTACTATTTCAGGGCTAAATCTAGGGCAGTGTTAGAGAATATCAGGAAAGATGCAAAAGGAAAGAAGAAGCGTAAGAAGAGGTAATGTAACAGTAACTGTCGTAACATAGAAAATTTTCAATTAAAACATTACTCTGTCTGCTAAAAACTAATAAATAAAGATAACTTTAGAGGTCAGTAGTTGTCAGTAATTGTAACATATTAGGCATGGCTATTCATTGAGATTTATCTTCAGTACATACTTCATCCTAAAATATTTGAGAAGACAGTTAATATCTTTTTAAACATTTGAAAAGTGGTCTCCAAAGTAATAAGTTAAAGTGAACATAAGAAATTGTGGCTAAGTTAAAAACATGAAAACTGGTTATCCCCTCATATGTTCAGGGGTATCATAAAGGGTGGGGAGCCAGTAAAATTATGCGGCAGCTTAAACTCCCTCATCTACCTACTTTTATTTGGTTGAACAAGTTTCCTTGGCTTATGAAATTAAGCTATTTATTAGACTAATACCTAAGGTTTTGTGACACTCCATTTGATTTAACATACAGTCTGTATTTGAGCACTCTACATCTGTGTGTTAACACCATCATTGTGTTTTTCATTCCAGGCGTAAAAGTGATGGGGAATCCTCTTCAAGCAGTTCCAGTAGCTCCAGCAGTGATTCAGACAGTTCATCGTCTTCATCATCATCTTCTTCATCATCAAGTTCAAATTCATCATCTTCATCATCATCTCTGTCTTCATCTGCATCATCTGATTCTTCATCATCATCTAGTGACTCAAGTGATATCAGTTCATCAGAATCTGACTCCGACAAAAAAAGAAAAAAGTCAAAAAAGAAAACAAAAAAGCATAAGAAAAAATCATCATAGTCTAATAGATGTATTAGCAAGTTTCCACATCAATTTACAAAGGTTCCATTCCATTGAATAATGTTGCTCCAGTACGGAAATGAAATAACATGATTGAACAGCTTGAAAGAGCTTGTATCTGTCCCAACAGTTGTATGCTCTGTTTGTGTAGAATGAAGGAACATAGATGTGTATTTGTGTTCCTTCAACAGATGCGCGAACATTGAAGATCAGGACATACAGTTAGACATTACCTCTTTCAGCTTTTTAGAGAAATTGAAGGAATTGCTGTTGAACTAGGAATGAGTTTAGGACCATACAATGTTTGGCTCATTGAAGCAACCAAAGTGTCATCTTGAAATATGTTTTTCATTTTTAGCTCACTTGGCACAAAGTGCCAGGGTGAGCTATAAGGATTGTTCACCATCTGGCATCTGTTCGTTCACCAGTTCCTTCAAACATCTCCTTTGAAACCACTAGGCCAATGTTCATGTAACTTGGCACAGATGTTCGTTGCATGAAGCTCTGTAAAAGTTGTTCAAATAATTCCATTCTATGCAGAGCTCTGGTAGCCATATCAATGGAAAGGAAAAACTCAAAAACTGGAAGACTCGGAGCTGAGATATTTGTTCAAGTCATGCACTTAGGGTTAAAATTGACCCTGCTGGTGGGCACTTGATTTTACATAGGCTTATATAGGGAAAACTTTAAAAAATCTTCTGCTCTGAAACCACAAGGCCTACAGTTTAGATATTTGGCATGGAGCATTGCCTTGAGGACCTTTACGAAGATAGTTAAAATCATGGCCAGGCCAAAATTGACTCTTTTTGTGACACGATTGTTGACCTTGTAATATAGCCAGGTGAGCAATATAGGGCATCTTGGCCCTCTTGTCATTTCACTGTTTGACTTTATCATTTGTACAACTTTAAGTTAAAAAATGTGATCCTTTAGTGCAGTGTATTTATTAAAATGGGAATGAATGAAAACTACAACAAAGAACAGCTGGACTTTTGGTGAATCTTTATTGAAGATGTTATAACATTAGAACAGGAAAAGCGAGTGTCAGCATCAGCAATTCTCTTGTATTTCCAAAACATTTGGAAGTATGATACTTTTTTTGTGTCTGAAGGCCACATGCTTAGTTCGAATAAATACATAAAATGACTGTTATCTGAACAAGTTGGATGTTAATGTGATAAATGTATATGATGATTACTTTCATTTACGTGATAATGCTTAAATTATGTATCATAATGATTTGACTGGCTTCATGGGAAAAGTAGCCTTTAGACATTTCAATTGTTACATTATTTGGTTACAACTGTTGGAATGAAATAATCCTAAAATGGCATTTTTTTTGTCACCTTCTTTAAATGTAAAATCAATGTTAAAAATTGATAGCCACTATATTTTCCTGCACAAAACATCTCTTTTGTTTCAAAATTGTAGAATACTATTGCCATGGCAACAGTGACTTGAAAGGATTCTGTTTTTTTCTTATTTTGGCAATGCTTTATGAAATGAGCTTATTGTGTAAAGAAAACATAATTTTTTTCACCAGACATGATATACAACCAAGGATTATATAAATCTGCCATCAAATATGTACATGTATGATGCTAATAGAAAGTGTTAACCATAATAAAATATTGCGGTGAATTTAAAATGAAGTTAGTTTTGATGTAAAATTACGGTATGTGACATCATTTTGAGAGTAAGTAATGACACGTTAGGTATACTAATTTATCGTTCACCTTAACCCTAATTTTTTTAAATTTTTCTTTAAGGCAAATTTTTTATTTTTTGAAGGCCAAATTTTTTTTTTTTAATTTAAGCCCCATAAAAATAGTTTTAAAAAAATTAAAAATTTAAGACCAAATTTTTTGTTATTTTAAGGCATTCATTACGCTCAGTATACTTTTTGACAATAATCCGGGTAGAAGATTTTGATAACAGTTAAACTTCACCTATTGAACAGTGAGTTTACCAGGATATAATCCACCATTAAGAAAAAAATAAAATGAAAATAACTTATATTTCCAATTATTTGTAATTAAGTAATTAAATGTTAACTGGTGGGAGACACGTTTTTTTGTGGAAAACAACCTCTAGTTTTGTATATAATCTTATGCTGCACATAGGAAACTAAAATTTTCACATACATGTATCACTATTGATATACTGTTAATTCAAAATATGCAAAAAGCTCATTTCCAAGTATTTTGTGCAAAGGCCAATTTTCTTGTGGTGCCGGTCAATTATTATATTGTATATAGCTAGAGTTAAAGACAGGGAGAAAAATTTAATAGAATAAAATAAAGACATTTGTATGTATAATGTACATATTGAATAAAATGATACAAGCTAACCATTGTTTTAATGCATTCCCAATGGTTCCACTTGCTGCTGAAACACAAAGGTTCATGTGGATTATAACTGGTATGATGCTGTACTGGAGCTCTAGCAGAGCTAATGTCATGGTGGTTCGTCCATCCGCCTGTCTGTTCGAAAACGTTTCCTTGATAATGCTCTACAGGTCGCAACTTTCATTTGACTTTTATGAAACTTGCTGATAAGGGTCCCTGCAACATGTAGACGATCCCTACAAATGTATTGTTTTTGGGGTCAGTGGTTGAAAGGTCAAGGTCACGGTGACCTCCGATAGGGTTTCTTTGATAACACTACAGATAACAATTTTCATTCAACTTTCTTCAGACTTGCTCAGAAGATTCCCTGCAACATGTAGATGATCCCTATCGTTTTTGGGGTCAAAGTTCAAGCTTACAGTGACCTGAACTTTGAAAATCTTTTCCGCTCAATGTCTTGAGGTCTTCATACTTCATAGGATGATTGGTCTTACTGAGTAGAGGATCCCTGTTGTTTGTTGGGTCAAAGGTCATGGTTACAGTGACCTGAACTTAGAAAATCTTTTCTGCTCAATATCTTGAGATCTACATCATCAGCAGTCTTCAAACTTCATTGGATGATTGGTCTTACTGAGTAGATGATCCCTACTATTTTGGGGATCAGTTGGTCAAGGTCATAGTGATTTCTGTTAGCTTTTCCTTGATAACATTGCAAAAGATTCAAAATATTTAGAACAGTTCAGTCAGACCAGTAGTCTAAGAGTAGAGCCCTTTTTGGCCTCTTGTTAGCTCAAGTGACACAAGCTATGGTGACTGCTTGATGTCACTCTGTCATTGTTTCGCCGACAACAAGTGCTTCAATTGACATCTCTGAAATGCCTTGATCGATGTTGGGATTTTCTTTGTATGGACCTCTCCCAAAAATGCTAAATGAATTCTGATCTATGCAGAACTAGTTGCTATGGCAACAAAAAGGAAATATTTATAAAAAATTCTTGTTTGAAACTACTGATCAGAATTTAATATAATTTGGCCCAAATGGTTACCTGATGACTACCACAATTGCTAAAATGAAATTCAATGATAAAAATGTGGCCCCTAGTGGAGTGGAGTAATTTTTGTATAATGATAAATCTATATAGAAACTTCATAAATATTTGGCACGTAGCATTGTTTAGGAGATCTGTATATAGGTTGTTCAAATTGTGATCCCATGACAAAATGGGGTGGGGGAGGTGTTCACATGATTTTACATAGGCTTATACAGGAAAAACTTGAAAAATCTTCTTTTCTGAAACCACTTGGCCTAAAGCTTAGAAATGTAGCATTGCCTAGTACGCCTCTACCAAGATTGTTCAAATCAGAACCAATAGGTCAATATTGACCCTTCCTGGGGTTCATTTGATTTTAAATCGGCTTATATAGGAAAAACTTTAAAACTATTCTCAGGCCTGTACATGTAGCTTAGAATATATAGCATTGCTTAGTAGACCTTTACCAAGATTGTTAAAAGCATGACCCCAAGGTGAAAATTGACCCCATCTGGCGTGTCACTTAATTTATTCACAGGCTTATAAAGGCAAAACTTAAAAAAATCTCTGAAAACACAAGACCTAGAGCTCACATTTAAGCTCGCTGCATTGCATAATGAACTTCTACCAAGATTGTGAAAATATGATCTCGGTCAGAATTGACCCTGCCTGGTGCTTACTTGGTTTTACAAACGCTTATATAGGGAAAACTTAAACAAAATATTCTGAAACCACAAGGCCTAGAGCTTAGATATTTAGCATGATGCATTGCCTAGTGGACCTTAACATTCTTGTTCAAATCATGACGCTCGGCCAAAATTGATCCCACCCGGGTTAACTTGATTTTACGCAGACGACTTTAGGAAATCTTTAAAAATCTTCATCTCTGAAACTACAAGGTTTGTTATCAGCATAAAAGATGTCAGGTTCGCCTGTAAAAACAGGACAGTGTGTTAAGAGGTTATTAGAGGGCATATTAACACCTTCCTTATTGCAACTGATTGACATTGAGTCTGAATAAACTTTGATGGAAAAGTTTGTAACGTTCAGACGACAAAATATTACTTTTGTTTTGTGACTGTTACAGTAGTTACATGACGTAGGGACTTTGGTTACGGCTTCTTTCCTTTCTTTACACTGTGTCTGCGACCAGTCTGCGAGTGAATCTATGTGTGAATTATTAGGGGAGCAGCCTTGACGTAACTCCATCAGTGAGATCTAGATTTCTCAAGCATCGGGTGCAGTGATTTTGTACATGATATTGTGATAGCAAATCGTGATTTTTTTAAAACATTTCCTCTATGCAAATGACATATCTGCTTATTTGATTTCAAAGAACCATTTCCTAAACCCATCTATAGAGACTGCTCGCATTTTTCATTAGTGTTTGTGCTGAAAAAAAACAGCTACCGTTAATGAGTTTCAGCGGCTTATTTGTCTGTTCTCACTTCTACCTCGACACTGCATTCATCACGAAAAAAGTACTATGGTCAGCGCAGTTTAATTAGTCGATTTTTTGTTCGCATATCCACGCTAGTTCTGTACGTGTGAGTATACTGTACCGATTGGTACTGATTAGTGAAGGTATATTGTCTCGGAACAAAATAGTCGTCATAGCTCCGTCGTTCTGAACACTAAACATTCATAACGCTGATAGATATTTGTCTATTTGCAATGCCAAAATTGTTTTCAAAATATGTATTGGTAAGAACCCCATGTTTATTTATAAATACAAAATTCAACTTAATGAAATCACTTGTTAAATCAATTCAGCGATCCATTAAATAATTATTCATAAAGTTGTTTGAGGAACCATCCTTACTTCCCATGTACCGAAGGCATGTAGACAAGGGTATTATTTTGCCTATCGATAACCTAAAATCAATCGATACCCCAGTTTTTGAATTTTTAATGACTCTTTTCATAGATCTTCCACAACTAAAGAAGATTATATCAATCGACCAGGGATTTATTTACCGCTGAATAAAGGATAAAACAATGGCAGAGGTTTGTAACTTCTTTCTATATTCGCACTAATTATACATGACTTTGTATGCATTACTCTCATGTAGTATAAACCTGTAATACGAGCATCATTTGGACCAGCATCAAGTGGTCTTAATACTAGAATAGAAAAGTTTTTTTCTATACTTTTTTTTCTATAAAATGGGCCATTGAAGTCATACACAATATTTGGGTTATTTTTGAAGAGAGTGAAAAGTGACATGTAAGATTTCCAGTATGAACAGCTCCGTCACTAGATAACATAAAGAGGAGTATGCAAATTGTATGGCAACTTTTTGAGTATACTCTTAAGAGTTTTGTCATTGTTAAGTTATGATCACTATTTACTAAAGTAATCAGTTACATTCCAGCTTAATCAGGCATAACTCTAGATATAATCGGGTGGCCGCTGTATAATATGTGTATACACTTCTTTTTGCGGCCTTATTGAAACACGATCATGCAACTGAAAAGATAAAAGAGTCAACTACAAACGTATTTTTTCTTTTCAGTTTCAGTGGGATGACGAAGCAGAAAGACGTAAGTTTTTAAAACAATTAACTTAATCTTGAAAACGATGAAACGTCTGTGATGTGTTATGCAGATTTGTCAGTATAGACCGATCTTTTTAATGTGTGATACTGTCGACATAAATGTTTAGATTAATAAAGTCAGAATGATACAAATTTCAAATAGCAACAACCCCGCCCCACATTCAGTTGCCATGTTCACATGTCTTTTTTAAAAAAGTAAATATTTTTCATACTTATATAGATCTCTATTTGCTTTACTCTTAACCTACATATTACGGTAATGTGTAAATATTTACTGGTATGAACTTTAGGACCAACTGAAATTTAGTTGAAAATAGAAAGAATCTTTCTTTCCTGTGTATCGTTTCGTGTGTATTGGCATTATTCATGTACAGTCTGGGGTCAAAAGTGATTCCACAACGCTATATATTTCATATATAAACATAAAATTTCAAAAAATTCTGCAAAACATAATTTCCATGGTGTTTTCATGACACGAGTAAAACATAATAAAGTCGTACAACACTTGTAAATGTGTATGTTCATGTTGTCTTGTATATAATACAAACGTATTTCAATTAAATGTATTTCAACGAGTTAAATACAGTTTAAACTTTAAACATTTTGTATTTAGAGTTTAGTGAGTTATTTGATGAAATAGACAAGGATGGGAGCGGAATTCTTACATTCGATGAGCTTAAAAACGGTGGCCTACAACAAGGAGCTACAGCTGTCGGTGGTGCAGGTGCCACGGATGAAGATGTCAACAAATTTATACAGACAGTCGATAAAGACGGTAACCCTACGTACATCATAACTTATTACATAGTAATGGAACGTATTTTGTTATTTTTTTCTTAGTTATGTTCCACTGGCACCAGGGTACTAGACTGCTCTGTAATTTTAACCCAAAAAAATACTCAAAAATATACCGAAATAACACCTTATCATGAAAAAAAACCCACAAATAATGGTAAATATAGAACAGTGTATACGGGGGTTTGTCAGAACTGACTTTTTACCATTATTTGTGTGTTTTTTTTCATGATAAGGTGTTATTTCGGTATATTTTTGAGTATTTTTTTGGGTTAAAATTACAGGGCAGTCTAGTACTCTGGTGCCAGTGTTATGTTCGGGTAGTATCTCTAGCACTGTATGATCGATATTCAAGATATTAAGGTGACTATGAGATGACAATTGTTTTCTAAAGGCCAATGATCATGCTGCGCTGGCATGGCTGGTTTTTATGTAATTTGACTTTGTTTCCATTTACAGGAGATGGTGCTGTTTCAAAAGACGAGTTTAGGCAATTTTTAAAAGACTTCTTTGCCATGTTACAAGAACAGTTGAGCCAGGCACAACAGGCACATACCCAAAACCCTGCACAAACAGGAAAGGTACCTATATTTTGTGATGTGTTGTTTAAAAATGTCTAAAGGTTCTTCTTTTCATAATTATTCTTTAAACAGTATTTTACCCTTTTGTTAGATCAGATGATAAGACTCATACTTGTGCCAAAACACGCCTCCGTATGGTAAGTGTCGGGTGATTTTCAAATATCAAAGTTGATCAAGTGCTTGCCTGTGTCCGCCGGGAAAGCCGGGGAATCAAACTACGCGCATTCTTCGCTGCCATAGTATATCTCTTTTCATTATTATTCGTCATAATGCAAACTTTAATGGTCGGTTTTAATGTCTTTCATCCAAGTGCAAATTGTCGCGAAGCATCCGTGACTTTATGAATAAGATCAAGCCACGTGCCTCTTTTAGGTGTTGTTACTGTTTTTTTTTCGCATTAAAAGGAATGCCATGGCAATGGTCTTCAGTCATCGGCCAGCTAGTTTATGACATTTGAAAGTTCACTCTCTATTTCTGATCACGCTTACTCAAAGTTGGTTAGAAAACTACCAACTGTATTGGCACACTGCATTCTTTTGTCAAAGCAAATATAGTTCGAGGAACGAGGACGGTAAATTGAAGTATAATAAATTCTTAGGTATTAAGATAATAAATACTGATTATGCCAATTTTTTCACACAAAATTCTAATTGTTAGTTTGTATATATGATTCCAGATTGAATGGACCGACGAGCTTGAAGCGAGTAAGTGAGTAACGACTTAGTACGTCTTTGGTGTTTCGGTTATTTCAGCCAGTGAAACGATTTTATAATGGACAGTAATGTTACGTTGATATTGGTTTTTTAAAAAGTGAACGAGTATCGCAAACCATTCTACTATTTATTTTAAAAACTCAAAAAGATATATTTCGTTTTAATAGAGATATCTCTTTTACGCTGAGAGATATCTGTGTATCACAAAAAGATATAGATTTAATTTAATTTAATTTATAGATACAGAAACATGTTTACCGTTCTAGAGTTCCAGGCCCCGATTTCACGAAAATACTTAAGTATTTACTCAGTAACATGCTTAACTTATTTCAACACTAATCAGCCTCTTG
>JAUMHA010371167.1:2300-13288 GCA_032359765.1 Saxidomus gigantea | reverse complement strand
ATACAGTTAAAACCATTTTTCTTCGCATTCTAATAACCGCTCCTAGCATGTACTTCCGGAAAAACTATTCCATAATTGGCCGCCGCCGTCATCGGCGGCGCCAATAATATCAAAAAGGAAAAAAAACAAACAAAAAAACTACAAACACGAAATGCACACACTAGAACAACAAAAAAGACAGAAAATGTAGGATGACGTCAATAATATTTATTTCTTATCGTGGTTCGAATGTAATATCCGTGAAATTTGATAAGACAAATACCGTATATCCATTTTAGTCTATTGCAGACATATTATGGATTTGACAAGACATAGGTAATCTAAATTGATATGACAGGGAAACTTTTTGAAAGTGACCAGTCAAAAAAATAAAATGTTATTTGTGCTAACTTATACAGGCAATGTAGTTATTCATTTTCCTGCAGCGTGATGGACGTTTCTACAAATTAGATTGTTTTGAAAGAGAAATAGAGAAAATTGATTTAGTGCACACAGAATAAAGACATTTCCATAATAGACTATAACACTGATTTAATGAACAACTTTGTGTTGAAGATAAATGATACTCGAAAAGTTTCAGACGAAATTAAGGTTCTAAGTTTGGCTCGGTACTGAAATGGAAAGTATAATTTACTGATAACCGTTTCAGGCAGGCGGCTGACTGTCTGCGTTTGTTCTATCCTGCCGCAATTGCTGCTTCGTATTGAATGATGACCTTTTGCGTAAAACAGTTTGCTTTGCACGGCACCCAGCGGCTTTACACGTCTATGACTTTCATCACAAGAACTACCTATTTGACGAAATATCGATAGTTTGTAATACACAGTCGAGCTTCAAAAGATAATAACTGTGACGGCAGTATTTTAAGGCACATGGCTGCAGCTCACAAGGTGCCTTTCTGTCTGCGGATCTGTGACCTGGATCGACCTTTATTGCTACTCACCCTTCTGACAATTCGTTTGATTATTGGCAAACATGTACGGGTGCATCATATTTAACGTTATAATTATAGAAATGTACAAGGCTTGTTTACATAATTATGTTCTTTATATTTCTTATCATAAATGTAATAGCAGAGTATGTTGATTAAAAAATAATCTTGTGTTTCTCATTTATTTTACTATGCAGTCTTGGAAAGTAAATATGATCAATACACTAAATCCTGGTCACACTTATACCATTACCCAGCACTAGCGACACTGACATTTCATTGCAGAATCATCTCTTAAAGATAAATGTACGTGATCATGCGAGATCATACGTGATCATGCGAGAAGAAATTAATATGACGGATAAAGGAAATAAATATCACATTTTTCTTTACTTCTACTTTACAATTTATTTTCCAACGGATGTATATTATAATTGCTTCGTATTTGAGGGTATTTTCGAATCGCGAACTGCGAACTGGCAACTGCTCTGCAGATTGCAATTCGCATTACGAATCATGAACTGCGAACTTGCAACTAATCTCTGTTACTACTTTTCATTCCCAATAAGCGGTTCAATTAGAGACTTTTTGCGAGATCGCAGTACGTGATTCGAACAGCCGACTGCACACAGCAGACTAGTTGACAGTTTGCGATTCAAATTGCGAACTGCAGAGTAGTTGCCAGTTCGCAGTTCGCGATTCGAAATTCGTACTGAAAACTGCAGACTAGTTGCCAGTTCGAATTGTGAACTGTAAACCAGTTTGCAGTTCGCGATTCGAGTTACTAGCTACTACGATTCGAGTTGCGAACTGCAGACAAGTTTGCGAACTGCAAACCTAACATGAATTTCCTAATCGAATAACGAAATAGAGAATACTGCTCATTTCCAATTAGCGGTTCAAATGAAGATTAGTTGCCAGTTCGCGAACTGCAGAGTAGTTGCCGGTTCACGATTCGAATTTCGACCTGCAGAGTAGTTGCCAGTTCGCAGTGCGAACTGCAAACTGATTTCTTAGTTGCCAGTTCGCGATTCGAATCGCGAACTGCGAACTGCGAACCAATTTTACGGATATTAGTGATTTTTTGATTTGCAACCGTATAAACACAGTTTAGAATGATCACAAACATCTAGTCTAACTGGCTGACGTCATCGCCTTTAAAATATTTGCGACCAAATAAATACGTATATACAGTTGCAAATATCAGACTTACCGAACAGTTTAACCATGTATGGTCACCTCATAAACTTATACTCAGAAAACAATTACCCACATCAATAGTAGTGTTCAAATTACACATATGTACATGGCAGGTTTGCAAAGTACACTTATATCTGCTCAGCTCAGTATTGGTAAAAACTTATGTACCTTTTCAGATTAAGTGCATGCTAAGCAGTCTCTCGTTAGACCATTAGCTAAGATAAATGTTACTGAAACGGCCGTAAACATCGCTTTCTTGTACCTTCTTTATCTCAAATCTTCATAGTTTCTATGGCAAGCGTCTGCAGGGGAAAATGGCGTTTGAGCTCTTCTCATACATATCTTAACAATTGACCAGTCAAGCGAATGAAAAATAAAAAGACTTTAACACCATGGCCGTGGGTCACAGTAATTTTCCGTAGTCTTTATTACAGTTCGGTAATTTCAGCCAAACCATCAAATACCCTATGGAAAATAATGGTTTGTACAGACACAAAGGTTAACTGTGTGCCTTCACGTATGTAACTGAATCAGAATTGTCCATTCATATGAAGGAAGGTATTGATTATTGTTTCCGGTTACAAATAAAACGAATACAGACATTTTCTGGTGGCTATCCGATGGCAAGCATTTTAGTTAAAACGTCTGTAGCATTGCTCACTGAATTTCACTAAATTAAAAATTAGGAATATAAAATAAGAAACCCTTTCCTAAAAGAACCATTTATGAAATTAATGCACAGATGTTTCCTGCACGCAAATCGTTTACACTTATTCGGCCAGTGAATGGGCATATTTATTTCTGAACAAATCTGCCAACAAGCATACCGGCTGAAGATTACTGCCAAGAACGTCAGTCCGGTTTCGAACCGGGTTTGCAATTACTGCACTAGTTGCTTGTATTTTTATGCAATGGAAAAACTATATCCTTATTTTAATATAGAAAACGCTAAACATAGCTTAAGTTGCCAAGATCCGCGAAAAACATAAATTCAAAATCACTTTCACCTCATTTTGGTCATTTTCCGACGCTTGGGGTCGCTAATGCAAACACCTAACCTTCCCATTCAAAACGACTAGAATTCCGGATAAGAACTTTTTTCCGATTGCATACCCGGCTACAAACAAGAAAACGTGTTCGCCCGTGCGAAAAACTACCAAAAACAGGTTTGCCTTTTACGTCAAGAGTATTTGTACCCAGCCGATAGTAGCTTCTAAGAATGAAGTGTTGGTGTAGACAACCTGGTCAGACTTTTACTAAGGCTGCAATTTAACCATCGAAGTTGTTGCGAACTAAGTCAGCATACTCTTCAAACCCGGAATATATTTTAGTTTATTACTGTACAGTAAATAATACTTTACAATAGAAATGCGTCTTAATATCAGTCAGATTAGATATATAATTTTCATTAAAGTGTTATATAGTGTGCGGAAGTGTTCTTTCACTCCGCCCCAAGCGAGACAAAACCAACAATTGTATGCGAACAATTTAGTGTAAGGTAGGATATTTACGTGTTTTATGTCCGATAGAGTGATTTATATGCTACACTAGACATTTGTTGGGCTTATTATTATGCCAAACAAACGTTGACTTTGAACCGTGTTATAACTTCCAGCATATTTAATGAGGTATTTATTCCTCCTTTACCAACTTTCGGGAAACAAAAACAAGGAAATATTTCATAAAACCATTCGCCGTTTACAATGAAACTGTATTATATTTTGTTTATTGGTTTGTTGTGTTTTCAGTACCATTTATATGCTTGATTATTTCATGCAAAAATGTCTCTTATTTTGAAAAAAAAAGAGATTTGGATAAATCGCAACTGTCACAGGAGTTACAGAAGTTACTCTCGAAATATTAATTTTTGCAACTAAGTGATAAGGGATAACACTTTTGACACCCAAATACTTTCTTACTGAAGCACTGGATTTACATTTAAAATGTAAATAATTCATTGACCGGTATAAAAACTGACCGCGGCAAACGAATATTTCGCATTTTTCAAAATGTGACAATATGAAGTCAGTATATCGTTTGTCAAATCTGTCTCAACATTTCAACATATATCCTCATAGGACACGCATACATTATAGCCAATATTATTTTCTACGTCTGGACGACAGTGTTGTAGTACAGTCTAAACACGAAATCCCATAACATTATTATAATCTTTTATAAAGTGAATAAATGTGAGAGTGATTACTGATTAATCCAAAACATCAAGGGTATGTCAATAAAGAGTTTGAGTTCATATAATACTCCTTTGGTATATGATTATGAAATGAGTGATTAAAGTTCGGGAAGCTGGAGTGATAAATGATTTCACACAAATAACATAGAAAGCTGTTTGATCTCGGAGATAGAATTGAAAAACAAGAGAATTTTTTCAGTATTGTCATAATATTGATACATTAGCAATTTCAGTCATAAACGTTGTGTTGAATGCAAAGACTTTTCTCTGAATTCAATATATCTATTCACATCAAAAAGTAAAAACATCGATCTGTCAATAAATGCTATAAATTATAACTAGATGTAACTTACTAAATTGACATTTTAAAAGGATTAATGTTATACTGGAACCAACGGTAGAAAACGCAACGGTAGAAAACGCATACAAAACACTTACATGAGCATATACAGAATGTACAACTGTATTGCCGATCACTAAACAATGTAAATACTCAGTAACTGGGAAACGTTTTCTTTTAAAAAATACTCATGTTCAGAAATATCATTTGAATACTAGGCAAACAAAGAAGCGTTAATTGAACGCTCGACGCTTGGACATTAAGTGTGCCATATAATGATACGTTAAATCCAAGTTTAGCTTCTACACTCTTTCTTTACTTATCTTGCGATTACCTTTGCCATAATGGAGACTAGCATTGTCCCAAAGAACTCATATACGAGAGTATAATTCTTCCGCATATGAAACAGTTTTACAGGTTTTATTGACATTTTGTATGGCGTGCAATGTGTCATACTTTAATTTTGATACTTAGAATCTTTGAATCACAAAGCTTTAAAGCTTTACCATACCGTGGAAGTGTAGAGCGAGACATCGACCTACAAATCTCACATGCCCGTAAAAACTGATAGCTACACTAACTGAAGCCCTCAATTGACCTTTAACCTCGTCGTCTTAAAAGAAAACATCTACCTAGTGTACGACGTCTGCTTGCATTACAGACGCTCTAACAAACTGAGCAAAATCGGGTCTCTGGATACTTGGAAACCTTGAATCACTACACTTTACACAAAAAAGACACACCTACACAAAAATTGTTTCATAAAGGAAACCACAATGTAATTCAATTCCATTAGTCTAAGACAAGCACTTAAAAGTCTGACATAATAATATTCCTTAAATATGAGCTCATAGCAAAGATCTGTTTACTGAAATTATTTAATCTAATTTTCTTTCATTATTTCTCCGATATGGAGACGGAGTCACTGCTGTGACTGCACCAAGTTTGACCTATTGCAAGCAAATTGCAATATGTCATGTCAAGATGTGACAGCAAGATATGTTTGGAATATTAGTTTCTGTGGGGGTTAATTGCATCTTCATGCTTTGTTGTTCCTGCACTTGTAGAGCATAGCCGTTTTTTAAAGCACAATATTTGTCGATCCTGATTACAATGTTATTATGATAAAAGCAGCAGGAGACATTTTTAAGAAAGGAAACCGTTATGGTAACGGCGTCATATACTATTCTAATGATGTTGGGAATAGTAAGTCGCTGGTTGTCATGGTGTTATCACTGATGTTTAAGTTTCTGACTGAACTGATGAATACTGATTGAATAAACTTAAAAAAAAACACTCTCAACTTTTAGACTCCTAAAATTTATAACTGTTACCTTCCCGCAAACATTTTTTTCCAGTGCAAATATACATAACATTTATTTTCAGATATGTATATGTATGTATAACCCTTGTAGGGCATTATAAAAGCGCAAAATATTAAAGCAGAATTTACATGCTGACCGAATGGCTTAGACAGCGTAATATTGTTAAGAAAGTAGGAATATATAGATGTATTAATCGACCATTCTGTCCTTCTAATAAATTTTCTGAAACAGAGAACTTTTGAGGCGGATCTATTTGCAGGAGATAAAATTACAGGTTTAAGTTGATCTTGATTTTTTCAGTATGCAAGCGAGACCAGATGTGCACCTTTATGTAGATACAAACGCATATGTTCAAAATAATTAATTCCAGCTATCTCATTTAAACTTAATTAAGCATTTACCTTCTACCTGAACTGTGGCAATGATACAACTTTATTCTAAAATATGATAAACATTGAAGTGGGGAAACTAGTAATACCCAACAGACTGCAATATAAACATTCAATGCACCTGCCATTTCTATAGCAATTTGGCGGATGGAATTATTCCGCATGCCAACTTGTAAGTGTATATCTATTAAAATGACATTCCTTTTTGATTATACTTATTTATTATGTAACAAATCACTCCATTAGTGTACCATAAAATGCCACTAAGACCGGTATAGAGTTCTATTGCAAGAATCCCAAAAAATTAAACACTCACGTCTCCCTGTATATGAAATATTCCCTACATAAAATATTGAAGAACCAGCTAATGCAAAATGTCAGTAATGCAAAAATAATACTTCCATAGAGTAAACAATCAATGGTTGTTTAACATGCAAACATTTTGTTTTCCTAACGTTTTACTGTCAATGTCATCGTCGGAACCCACGGTCTATTACGGAATATGAATGGTATGAATAACCTGGGTACCGAGGATGTGTCTATATGTACGGTATCACAATCACCTATTTGAGGGTACTGCCGCATGCAGAAGACATAGTGTATAACTATCTATATTGCCTGATTTATGTCATCTCATTATGGCGTGTTGACGCTTTTAAAGGGCGCCGACACACCAACGCGACAAATCACATTTGTGGTGTTGGCGACCCTGTAATTGCAGTTAATCTTTCTGAAATAGCCCCAGTATCTCTAAAATATAACCATGAACGTCGTATGCGAACAATAATGAACAGTTCCTCACATGTCTGATTCAAATTAAAGATTTAACGAACTAAATGGTGTTATGCTGTTATTTGTGAACAGAAAGTAAAGTTAATTACGTTAACTTATCATTAATTATTCTTCATATAAACAGTATACACTAAAGTTTTTATCATTGCTAATCGTTAGCTGCTGGTGTGTGAGAGAGAATGTTTCGAACGTACGATTCTTTTCGTAGTCTTGTTTTAGTCGCTTTCAAGTGTTCCATTTTATTGAAGCCAGTACTACCTGTTGCCTATTTCTGTGATAAACGGCCGACTGACCATCTACGAAATTAGTTTTCTCAAATATAATGTTCTCTTCACTCATCATTTTATGTACAGCTATTTTCGATGTATTTTACGATGAACCAACAGTTTTATCCATTGATATATGAAAGACATAAAAAAATAGTAGGCACGATATTCTTATTTCACAATAAACAATATTATTTCAAACTAATAAAACCCTAATAAAACTGTACCACCTGTCGACAGCAGTTCATTTCACAATAAATTTAACAAACACTTATCGATTTCTAATTGAAAGTTTACTCAGCAACAAAAAGAACACTCACTAAAGCATTAAATTTTAGTTGTTTTGTTTATTAGAATACTTTAGCACGATCGACTACTTTAAGTGAAGAGCATTAGATTAAACATTTTAATTTTGCAACAATTAGCCTTCAGGAATAGAACGGCAGCTTTGTAAATAAAGACACAGTAAAACTCTACTAAGCATGCACTGTGGGACATATATCTATCATGAACCCCTCAACATTGTGGGTACGGATCCTGCTATGGACTACAAGATATTTATACAGATATCGTACGCAAAGTCGATGTATTTACTTTCATGCCGATTTGTGATGTAAGAGTGCCATTTTTCCGGTACTATTGAAAAATGTGTAAGCTCTGTTCTTTGCCTTTGGCATTTTGCTAGCATTCAATAAGTCAAAAATTAGGTTGTTCTACTCACACTGTCTGGAAATAACAGACAGTAAATATCACCCCTCTTGAGATTTCAGAAGGGTGCCTATAAAGTATAAGGTCACATTCCTATTGTTTTCTGATGGCCCCTCATAAATCCGATATCTCCAATAATTCTGATAACTTTTTTTAGTTTGACCATAAAAATGTTAAGAATTATATACAGTTATTTTATGTTTACGTGTTTACATATTTATGCGGCTTAAAATTCATTCCCCATTTAGATATAATATTATCGTGGTGAAAACTGCCCACTAACATGTGTAATAACTTTTCTGAACCTTTCATTCAAATATGTCTATAGTTTTTTCCGTATGCTCTTATAAAATATGGGTATGTATTCTCTATAACAGTATCATTTTTGTGCACGGGTCTTTTTCAGATTCGTAAGAACTACAGTGATATCTTACCTAAATTCATATGAACTGGCCGAGAAAATTCATAAATCGCGGTCAATCTAAAGACACACTCCAACCTGATGTTTGCGTGCACAAATGCCTTCTACATTGTATATCCTTTTTTCGTATCTACAAATACAACTACCGGACAGTTGTAATCGAACAAAACACATTATTAGTTAAAAAAGCTGTTCAATTCGTTTTCAAGTAAACTCGTACGCAAATATAAAATTTTATGGTCTTAATTCATACATGTACCATTGTCTTCACAGATAAAAAAAATTGCATGCTAGTATACACGTGAGAATGGCTCCTAATACAACTGTCAAGAAAAGAAAAAAATATTCTAAAAAACAACGTGATTGAGTGGTACGGGATTTTGTAACGATTTACCTGTTCACTTGCATTAATCATTGAACTATTTCTTTTCACTAGCTTTCATATTTTAATCCGAACAAGAAGCCGTTCTATGAACATTAACATTATAAATCCGCATTTCAAAAATATTTCGAATGCTTAAACATAATAGTAGCTTGTATACATTCAAAAGCTGGGAAGAATTACTATACAGTTCAAAGAATATGAAGTATCTTAGACAGTTTTTTGCATTTTTTAGGGATTATTATTCTTTAAAATATTCATAGCCAAGGGAAGGTTAAAGCATACAAAAAAAAACCAAGGCCTTACCTGTGATAAAAACACGCGCCACAAACAGGTGGTATTAAATTAGTTGTTTATCCAAGCTTTCCAATGTAAGCTTTACTTAATGATCGGATGAAAGGGTTTGTTATTCAATGGTTTCTAAAAATATGAAGCATTCGTGTCTCGTAATTGTAGAGACGATGAATAATTGTTAGTAATGTTGGTTTTCCCTAAACGCCTTTTTAAAGTACAGTGTACATGCAGGCTTTAACACTCTGAATCCATCTCGCTATTTCATAAATTGCTTGCAAGGTTTATGCCGAGACTGCTTAGACTGGTGATAATTTGCCTTCGTGCTCGAGACATTTTTCGACATCCTATTAATTGGTTCGTAAGAAAACTTAATTGATTATGTTGATTTAATAAGTTTTCTATCAACTTCTTATTATGTATTTTATTGCAGGAATTAAATGCACGCAGGGGATATCACAACAAACAATTACCGGTTCTTCTCTGGAATTATTCATTAAAAGCAGCAACTAAATTAAATCTTTATTTCCTCTCTTACTGTCAGATTTAATTTCCGCGTCTTAAAAATAAGGAGATTCGTTGTTACAAGACAAGGACAAAGGCACCTGTCTCTCTTCATGAACTATATTTCTTTGCAATTGTATTATATTGGGAACGAATAGCTAGAAATACGGTATTTTATAGGTCGCTGTACTTGATATGTCTGCTGCATATACCTGTTTAAAGCCTAAATTTAGCAACACACTACTGAAGTGAGTCGTACTTTTTGTTAATTTGTGATATTTAAATTCATAGATGAATTTAAAAAGCGTCAAAACTAATGTCCTGGATCATATTAGAAATATGTCAGTGTCGTTTAGACTTAAGTTAATTATTGAACCTATAATATTACATTTAGTTATGCTAAAAATGCAATGGATACAATAACTATCTTTAAAAAGATGGTATAATTATGAAAGCGACACGTAGCTTCATATCATAGTAAAAATCCTGTCAAATTTTATTTTTATGCAGTTATACAGCGCAAAATGTCACAGGATGAGAAAGAAATGTACACTCTTACCGGGACACGAACTCAAGACCCTTCGTTAATAAAAATGTAAGTGCGTTTGTTCTCCCAACTGCTTTCACATTTTGGCCCCAATTGTGCTTATATTCTTATGGTTACCTGTGCATCAGGAAAACAAACTTAGTCCTGTTTTTTCGCATTATCAAATATAATACTCGTAATATTGACCGTTATTCATCGGTCGATAAAGTATAATTACTCCATACGCTTAATTAACATTAGTTTGGCGGTAACAACATATCATGTTGCTATATACGTACTTAATATTCCAGAAAAACTGAAACCGTGTTAAAAGAGTGTTTTATTGGTCTTTTACTTTCCGTAATATCCTCCAAAGGCGCTTTACAGAGAAATTTTTTCAATCCAATACTTTTATACATTCTACAACCAATTCTCCGAAAATCGGAAATAGCTTTCATATACGTGGCAGCTAGGTTACAACCCAGCAGACTCATGTACAATGTTATATAGTTAACATCTATACCGGCTCTCAACGGACAGGTAAGATTATTCGATCCTAAGCCTTCGTCACTATTGTGAACATATCTATAGGTGTTCTGGTTTTTCTGCGACTGCTCGTGATTACTTACGGAAAGATTTGGGAGCTGCTCAGAGTAACTGTCTGTTCGTTAACGCATTGATATTTCCGTTGACATCAGGGCGTACAAGTAAACGAAACG